>VXBB01011783.1:140887-163417 GCA_013399915.1 Illadopsis cleaveri | reverse complement strand
AAAAAAAAAAATCTTGGGATTATATACTGGGGAAAGATATTGAAGAAGGAGACTGAATTTGGATTAAAATTCCCTTGAAACTAAGTTTCAAAGACAGCAAAGGCAGGCAAGTCTGTAAGAAGTGATCAAGGAAGCTGAGTATAATAGAATGCAGAACCTGAGTATGGTACTTAAGTGGCAAACTGTAATTGAAGGACTAGATCTGGTTTAAAATTAGATCAAGACTGAAATTTAGAGGCAGAATGGGAGACCTGAAAAGTAGGAATGTAGTCTAGGAAAGGAAAGCAGGAATGACAATGGAGAAAGAGGCAAGAAAAAACTTGAAATTAGGACTGGCCAAAATGATTTCCACATTGTACAAGAAGTGTGGGCCGAGCATAAAATCTGAACACAGTATTTTGGACTTTCAGTGTTCTTTTTTCTATTACTATGTATTTATAAAACCTACAGGCAAAATATGTGCCTTGTCTTCCTGTTATGCAGTTGTACAGATCCTGATAGCTACTAGTGACTCTTTTAGCTCAAGCTGATGAGGTGCGCAAAGATGTAAAGGCTCCTCTTGCTGATGCGTGCAGCTCTCTCTATAATTGAATTCTCTTTCCATTTTCTTTATGAAGAAGGGTCTCATGAAAACATTAAAAGTTTTATGTTGTGGCTAATAAGTCAATAATTGAAAAACTACAGCTTGCTAGGGTCTCTACAATGTAGATTTCTTCCCCTATGTGGATTATTAGGACACCAGTGAAGCCTTAGCTTCCTACAGGATGTCACTGTCGTGGAGCAGACGTAGGGAGTCTGCTCTGGGCATGGAATAGGACTGTGCAGCAAAAGAGACAGCTTTATGTTACAATCTTTTTCGCTTAAACCAGAAAATATGCATAATGAAACAGGCAGTAGGGGTTTTGAGAAGGGTGGTCCCATGTATAAGACAGTTAAGTGCCAGATGAAGAAAAATAACTACTTTCCAGAATTATTATGCTGTAGAAATCTCTTTGAGCATATTTTTTCAGAAATTATTCTTTTGTTTCTTTGTTTCTGAGAAGCAAATCTATTAATTGAGTGAAGCAGTGCAGGAATTCTCAGACATTTAACTCATTGCCTTCATACTCCATTTTTTAACACAAATCTGGCCACCCCACCACCATAACCTGTACATTTAATGGTTCAAAAACAGATGTGTAGAAAATTGGGAGGGGTAAGAAATTATCCAGGCTCTTTCTGGGGATCAGGGCACATGGGCCGCTCTGAGCAGTGCCCAATCCTCCTTCCCCCAGGTCGGGGTGGGCAGCAGCTGGCTGTGTGCTCCTACCCTGCATGGTGCCAGCTGCAGGGAAGCTGCCAAGTTCTGTGATTGCACAGTGTCCCTGGGGGCTGGGGAAATAGAGAGAAGAAAGCAGCTGGAGGCTACACAGTTATGAGTTTATGTGCTGCTGCCTTCTCTTCTCAACTTGTGTCTGTTGATTGCTATCCCCATCCCTCACTTGAAAACCTCTGTGAGGAAGTTTATACAATGAGTGTCATCTCTAGCTATAAACTTCCCTAAGTTTTTCCAGCCACTTACGGAATTTAGAATTTATTACAATCTATATTTTTCCTCACTGAAGTCCTGAAGAGGTTTTAAAAAAGTTACCCATTATCTGAATCTTTTAAAAATAGATTAAGCAAAATTCTCCAGATTACGTTGACAGAGGGTTTATGTCAGAACCTCACAGGCCACATCTCATTTACTCAGTTAAATCCCATGTAGAAGTAGTTCTGAATTAGCATAAATGTAGTTTGTGTTATCTAATCAGTTCTTTCTGTAAATTCTATTATAAAATATTTTTTCAGGTCAGTTTTCAGACTGTAAATGTTTATATTTTTTCAGGATTTTTTTTTTAAATCTCAGTAGGGCTTTTTTGTGTGTATAACAAAAAGTTATATGATTAATTTCCCCTAAGATACACTTGTATTCTACTAAATATATATGAGAGATCATAAGTCTGGAGAAGTGATGTGTCAAGATCCAAAAATTTGCTTTGGGTAACCATACCAACAGTACAACAATCTATTAGGGACCATCTGCTGAAAATGAACCAGCATATGGATACCTAAAGAAATGTTCAGTGTTATTGTTCAGTCTTTGAGAGTAAGAAAGAAGACAGTTTGAAATTCGCTTATGTTTACGATTTTTTTTTCATTATGAATATTTCCCAGTGGACCAAGTAATCTCTGATACTTACAGGGCAGTGTAAATTATTCAGGTATGGCTTATGATTTATTAATATACAGATACAGTACTTCCTAAAGTGATATAAGTGGAAACCAAATTATTTTTGATTTTTTTTCCTCAAATAGCTACAACTATAAATTTTAAGTCCAAAGCTTCAAAAATAGTCAGTGTAATCTTAGAATCCAAACTTAGATGTAAAATAAACATCCTAGTTTTCATAAGAGCTGATCAGCCAAAATGCCAACCAAGGAGCAACAGGAATCACATTTCTAAAATTTACATTCATATAAATATGGAATGTGGAGCTAAATCTCAAGATCATGTCACAAAAAGAAGCTGACCTAATGAACTGTACATCTAGGAGAAAAATCTGCTTTTGAAGTAATTTATGTATGGAAATTTCTGCATGGTACAGCTTGATAAGGGTAAACTTCAGTAGTGGCAAAAACAACGAAAACTCTGTGTGAAATGTAAGTGCTCATAAATGGTGCTACAACCATAATTTCTATGTTTTATGAGAGTATTGGATGACAGAGAAATAAAGAACATGTCACTATACAGTATGAGGCAATTTATTCCTGAATAGCTTGAAATTGGATTGTAAATGTAATCAAGTGCATTGATGTTCCCAGCTATTTGGTAACGATGAAGTATGCTTTCCCAGAGAATTTTTCATTAAGGAAAATATTAAAGTCTAGGTATTTTAATGTTGTATCAAACAAAATCAGAATATTTCTTCCCAAGCATTCAAATCCTTCCTGATTTGAAGAGTCTTTTTTCATTTTTCTTGAAGATTTGGGTTCCTTTCAATGCCAAAAATGAGAATTCACACCTCTTGTAGAGAATCCTTTACATTTATGGCCCATGTGATCTTGGGCTCAACAAGTTCTTTTCTCTCAAAGGTGAATTTTACCTACTGTGTTGGTGGGATATGCAGGTTTCTCAAAGCATGTCTTGCTTTACTTATGGTTGTGAGCAGAAGTTAACACAATGTTGAGGCTTTTCTCTAAGACTGTTCTCCAGAACACCAGAAAGAATGGTTGGTTCTAATGCTGTCAAGTTGGATTTCTTAGTGTCATTTTTAGACTAACACGCTTTTTGGTTTTGTCCCTTCAAAAGAGTTTTTTGAAAAATAGTCATATGTGTGCTCATATTGGTTGGAGTAACAATGTTACTCAAACCATCACCTACAATTCTCTAGTGCATTGTAGTCATAACTGAGGCTCAGGCTTTCAAAAACGAGGATTTTTATAACTTTTTTTAAACCATCACTTAATCTCTCTCCATCTCTAACCTCTGAAAAGTTTCTATCTTCTGCTTCCCCTAGGGAACATCACCACTAGGATATTCCCATGTTTTTTTATATGAGTTGGAAAAGAGGAATGATATCTTCTAATCGATAGCAGCAGGGCGTAGAGTCAATACATCCACATTTGCAATAGTGTTACTGGGAGAGTGAGTCTGCCCAATGATGCAGTTCTCCTAAACAGGAGTCACCAAAGAAGACATGTTTTAGAAATATGTGCTTTAGCACTGTAGCTATTTAAATCTCAAAGCCAAATTGGATCATATCCAATTGTCCACTATTACAAGGAGTACCACACACTCCACTATCCTGAAAGGTAGTCACAGTTTCTTGGACTATAGGTGTCACAGTAGATCCTCACAGGAAACAAAAGTGTTTTTTTTTTCATTTATAAGTAGATATACTTATCTTCCATCAAATCAGTCAAAACACCTCTAGGAGAATAAAACTTAGCTTTTTACTCCTGGTGACTGACTGGTCAAAATCCTTAATACCACAACACGTTTCTTAAAATGTTAGCATTCACTCATTAAAACCAATGCAATTGCAGCTTGAGGCATTGCCAGCACTAATCATATAATCTATTATAGGAAGTACTCATAATAGCTGTTGAAAAAAACGTTGTGGAGTTATGGGGAACAATGCATAATGTGTTTTCAATGGCCCTTTTTTCTCATTCCATTAAACAATAGAAATTAAGAATGTATTACAGTATAGTTCTCTAAAATATTAATAGCTTTAATAACTCTAAGATTGAATCTCCCTCAGCCCACATAGGGTAAAGTTCATCCACCCACCACTGACTTTGCATCCCCAACCTCCTGGCACCATCCCACTTGTGCCAACCCACTTAATGTAAGAGAGCAAGCCATGGTGTCCATGAACCATACTGGGAGAAATGAAAGGTTAGTTTATGCCATGGAGGGAGTATCCTGGAGGCAAGTTCACTAGTGGTTTTATGGTCCCTTTTGCAAGCTCACAGTCTTTACAATTTTTTCCCCTGCAAACTCTATTTTCTTTCTTTCCCCTCCAGTTCAGAGGGAAGACTCCGATCAGCAGGATTTCTGTATGTATCAGGGAGAAGAATATTAGGTTTCAGATTTTTGAGGGCTTTTGTAATTGATGTCAGCGATATTCATTTAATTGAATAAGGTCTAGGAAGCTTTACAGAGGGATCCTTTAAAGAGTTTCTCTCTATAGATTTCATCCCAGGAGTCTGGGGAAGAGACAACCCAAAAAAAAAAGTTAATTAATAACATTAAGTGTTTATCCAGCTAGTGCCAGAAGGCAAGGGACTAATCTGTTGGCTAGACTAGATAGGGTTGATCTACATAAGAGAAACCAGAATTGCCTTCTTAAACAAAAAAGATCCTACATTTCAAGTGAAAAAGAAAAAAATATATATTTATATCGAAACTTATGAATAAATGCAAAAGCGCTCCAAGCATTTCTGTGTTTCTATGAATTCAATTAAAAACCCAACAAACAAACAAATAAACATTTAGCTAATATAGCTATAAATTTAAAGATGTTTTATTCTGACAAAGGGAGGTGACCTGGTAACAAAGAAACTAACTCTGGAGAAAATACAGGAGTAAATTAACTCTTCAGTCATGCTGGAAAGCTGTTTGTGGAAATCAGAGAGTACAAAAGTAATGTTACATCCTGGAGAAAAGGATAAGTCTTCATATGTAAGACTCTTTCTTTATGGTTAAGAGTGGAGTTCAGCTTTAAGGTTTATGTCATAAACATTTTCAGAGTTGGTTTGTAGTAAGATAAGAAGTAACAGAAAGTTTTCCCTACCTGCTACTATAAAAAACAAAATTAATTTTAAAATTAGGTTGATTGCTGAATTGCCAGGTGACACCACAAACTGGTGGATGATAGAGTCCTCCAGGACACAGTGGATATGCTTTAGAAAGCAAATGAAGAAAAGCCCAACAAAAGGTTTATGCAATAATATCCAAATGGACATTTGAAGTTACCGTGGCAGGTGGTACAGCCTGTGATAGTTCTAGAAAATCCTCAAGAGCAGAATCCATGAGCAGAAACTTTATAAGAGCTTTAGACAGGTTTTATGTGTCCTGTGATCAGACGGCAAGGTCTGTGGAGAGTAAGGGACTTTGATCTGTCTTCATGGTCATGAGTTTTCAGAATAATTTTGATTTGCTCGTACAGTGATGTTGCTGAGAAGAAAATGGCCTACCAGCTTTTGTTCTGAGTGAATTTGTTTTGAGGACAGATCTCTTCATATCCAGATATATAGTCCAGACTGGTGGCAGTGGCATTTATAACAGCGTGCAGATCTGCCAGGATGAGACAGATTCACCTATCCAATCACAGATGGTAGAAAATATGACTCACAGATGCTGCTGTGTGAGAGCTTGGCTTCAGTAAGGATTCAGGAGCACTTGCAAAAGTGGATTTTATTAGCTACCATGTATTACTCCAAAGGCTGATTTACTGTTTGCTAGAAGGAAAATGAAAAGGGAAAAAATGAGAACTTTCCTCTTAAAGAAAAATTACAATTTTGATTGTGAGGAGCCTCAGTAGCTCATGACTGTCTTTTGTCAGACAGGGAATTTGTTGGATTTGCAAGATCTGAGTCAGGACTCCTTCAGTGCATCTGGTGTTTCCCAAGAAGTGAATGTACAGAACTTAAGGAGTTCTAGTGGGTGAGATTGATGGCTGGGGAGAGGGAAAGCTGGGCTTCCTGCAGGTGGAAGGGGGAGAGCAGCAAGCTTTTTAGAAGTGCTGTTAATGACATACCAGTGGCATTTCTCAGGGCAAATATCTTTTAGGACAAGCTGCTAATGACTGGCAGAAGTAAAAATAATTGAACCTCAGTGTTGTGTTTTGTTCTGAAAGCTAACATTCTGTCGGAGAGTTTGGCTTCAGAGCTATATTCCAGCAGTGGTTTTGCCGAGGACAGAGCAGCACTGTGATGGGTGTGAGAGGCAGTCCCAGGTGCCCTGCATTCAGCCCTCTCACCCTGCAGCAGCACCAGTACCACTGTTTTACAGAGCTCATCATGGTGGCGTAGGTCACTTAGGTTATCTTATGGGCTTCCTTTTGCTTGCCTTCCTCCTGGCTGTCTGGCAGAAGTAAGGGATGAATACCCGCTGCCAGTGACAGCTGCTGTTATACAACTCCCCTTCTGTCCAGAAAAGGGCAGAATAATGCAGGAAAAATTACTGCAAGAGGTATCCCTGAAGAGCTCCACTGTTTGCTGTATTTCTACTTTTATTTTTTTCTAATAACTACCTGTCCAAAAAATGCTTACCAAACTTACAAGTGAACTAAAATATTGATCTGTATTAGTGAATGAAAGATGTACAAGAGCAAGAAGTGTTGTGATCACATTAGCAATGTGATCATGAATAGGAAGTTGTTTATTTTGATTCTGTGAGTGGATTATCAGTATTAGTGCTTTTAATAATATCCTTTCACTCTTTTGCTATTGGCATTGCTGTACCAGTTTAATTAATATTACCAGGGGTTGGTAAATCTGAATCCAATGCAACCTTACTTTCAGTATGAAGATAGTCCCTACAAGTATGGAAGACATTGGGCTGCTGCTTATCTATTCTAGGTAAAATGTGCAGTGTTTTCATTAGAAAGATATTTTGGGGGTTTTTTTCAAGGAGCCTTTTTGGCTTAGGAGTGCAGAGGAAGACATTTCTGGCAAGATGCTTTCACATAGCTTTTAGTTTGACAAATGCATATTTTTATCTGAAGTTAATTGTCTTCACCTCCTCTTGGGGAGTGAGGAAGGGAGGGACATGTTTCAGAACACTAATTTTTCTGACCCTTTCTTCTTACCCAGCTTAGGTGGGATCAGTTGTCTTTTAAAGGCTTTTGTCCCTTCCCACTGGCTACTGAGAAAGGTTAAACGTGTAGTAGTTCAACAACCAGCTTCGGTAAAATAAACTACATCAGTTAAAAGCAAGACCAACTGAAATCTGCCAATACAACAAATTCCCTAGCCATTTAAGAGAGAGGAAAAGAAATCTGAGTTGAGGTGTCAGCATTTCATCTAAATCCAAATCCTCTATGGACTTGACTCCCCATTGTTTTCTCTTCCATGTCTCCACTCATACTAGAAGCAGTACTAGGTATGTTTCACCCAAGACCTGTTTGCAGTCATTCAAAAAGAGATCAAAAACCCCGTGGGCTGTTTCAGCAAGGCTAACCTGTTCCTTTTCAGCTTTATTGCCACTTGATAAACAGCTAAAAGGTCAGACATAGTTCTGTTTTCCCAAAGAAGACAAGGGACCAAGCTGTGTCAGAGAATCTTTGTTTAATACCTGCTTTCATTTTAGCTTAATTAAGAAACACATTTCAACAGTCTTTCTCCCCCTGCACAGCACCACACCAAGGCATCTTTTCCTTGCAAAGTTCTCTTTGCCAAATCATCCAGCAGGAAGACATACCACCATGAAAGCTGCACCCTCCCCCTTCACCTGCCCTCTCCAAAGATGCCTATGCTGTCTCTCCTGAGATGGGTGTACGATAGAGTCGCTGCCACAAACATGTGGAAAGCTTCACTTTCCAGTCTTTTATAGCAATGGTACCTACATAGATTTACGTAACTGGTCTCAGAAAATGAAAATAGTATATTGAATCCTTTAGCTCATTGTGATTTCTAGCCTTAATTTTACTCTTAGTTTGTTCCAAATTATCTATAAAATAAACCAGCAGATTAACAAAAAATGGTTCACAATGTTGCCAAAACGTTTTTCAAAATAAAAAATATATCACACCAAGCAATATGAAAAGCAGACTTTCTATAGTTCTTCTTACATTATTTCAAGTTTTTGTCATTTTTATAATTTCCTTCAGCTTGATAAGAATGTAATGCAAATACAATTTATTCTATGCAGGAATACTAACCTTGCCTCTATTAAGATTAGCTGACACTTCTGGCTTTTTAATGCATTTTTGAAATCCTAATAATTTCATCAAATTGAACTGAAATAATCACAACTTTATTAAGCTTCTCAGGCTTAATATTTTCGAATATTTCATTTGGATTAAGTCAACTGTTTCCCAGAATGAAAACTTGGGGGAAAAAAAAAGTGGATTTGTCCATGTTAAAGAAAGTTAGCAATAACTTTTGCCTATTGGATGAGTGCTCTTAGTAATAGAGGTAGATATTAATTAAGAAACCATGACCAGAGACTCAAGAGCACTGAAATAAAATTAATTTAAGCCTGATATTTCAACTTGCTTACAATTTTGCAACTGAAATGATGTAATTGCAGTGTATTTTTTCTGTGTTGCTATGTGTACAACAGTAGAAATGACGTAGGGGTTGCATGCAGTTATAATAGACTCTAATACATGGTTTGGATTGTTATTTTTATCAGTAACTCTTGTTTTTGTTTTTTTTAACCTAAACCCCAAGCAAAATTAAAAGCATGTTTTACACTAGATGTGTATTAAGGCCTCTAACCTTTGTAATATAGAGAAAATACATCATTCCTTCCTGCTCCCTGGGTAAGAGAGGCAAATATTAAACACTTAGACACAAAAAACTTCCAAAATAAACTTCTGATAGCTTCTGTGTTTTCCACATCCAAGAAGGTTATGAAACAGTGAGAACTAAATTTTAGTGAAAACTACCTCAATGCCTGCCACTCTGTGATGCTGATGAACATTTTTCCATATTTACATGCATAAACACAGTAGTGACTCCCTGGAATATATTTTTCTCATTTTCCAGGAGTTAGTATTAAACCTGAATTTCAATATAAATGTTTAAGAGTCCTCCAAAAGTCTTTTTAGAAGTTGGAAGGCACTTCAGATACTTCTAATAACCATGAAATGAACTAAAATAATTTGTCTTGCTTTCATCTTTCTATAATTCTTTTCTTTGTTCATTGTTAAAAACCTTTATTATTAGCAACCTCTGTTTTTCTCCCTATATAGGAATAAACCTGTACAGGGTCTATCTGTGGCTCATGGGAATTTCCCTGCTTCTTCTTTTTTTTTTTTCTCTGTCTCTCCAGATCATTAAAGACCAGAAGCTACTGGGGATAGTTGGAGGGATGCTACTGATTGATCTTTGCATCCTGATTTGCTGGCAGGTTGTGGATCCTTTGAGGAGGACAGTGGAAAAGTATAACATGGAGGTATGTCCTCAAGCCCAAGTAATACTTGTGGTTGCATATCCATATCTACAGCTTTCCATAAGATTAAGCTAAAGATGCATTAGGTAAAATGAAAGCAAGTCAAGATGTATGTTTTGGGAGAGGAAGGATTCTGGTTTTTAAAACCAAATAGAAAAGAAACAACTGCAACCAAAACAAATTGTGTATGTAGTTTCAGGTGCCACATTTCTGTCACTTGTGGGCCATTTTATTTGCAAGGGTTGTAAACACAGGAGAATCCTCTGCTAAGACTCTCTATTAGAGTCTGTTGCAATAAATAATAGATTATCAGAACCCATTAGTGGATTTCAGTAAGAGCTCATTCAAGATAACTGCAGGAGAGGTCATTGCTTAGACTGCATTCTTTGTGGAGATGGTCAGGAATTATGTTACCTACCACTATATTTATTTGCAGTAATTTTATGTGCGTGCACCCATACTGATTGTTCCCCTTTTAATGGTATTCCCAGAAAGGTCACACGAGCAATTTTGATAGGCAGCAGGTAATAGCTTAATGCCAGCTGTACACACTTTCCAACACTCTGGTTGGTTTCTAGAAGTGGAGCTGAAGTAGAGCTTCAGCAAGAAACATGGACAGCAAGAAACATAGCAGCAACAATTCATACCTAGGAAAAAAACATCTATCTATATGTAGATTTGCAGTGTTTGTGAGTTTATTTCCTTCAACATGGAAACTGGTGATATCTGAAAACTAGATTATATGAGGACAATCTAGAAGTGTTAGTCTCTTCTCCAATACTTGGAAGACAGTAAAAAAAAGATCAGTAGTTTTGTCTTCTGATGTTATCATTTGCAAGAAAATATATGCCATTTTATTCCATTGCTTTTACTTCATTCTTATTTTGCAGTGTAGCTCTGGAACTCTATTAGGAGAAGATTTTACTTTTTTAGTATAATTTGTAGATGATACCCTAGAACAATGACTGCAAGGGATTTCTTTGAAGAAATCATTTTAGGGTCTGAAAAGATTTGTCTCAGTCATTCTCCTAGAGTTTGAAAGACTTCCCAGCTAATACAGTTGTCAATAAAAAATAGGAAATGTAACTGAAATTTGTCTTCTGAAGACACTTCTGGTCTATGTGTCCATAGCTTGAAGACATAGCAGCTTGTTGAGAGTCTTGTTTACTTCATTTTCCTCCAATTGCATTGTACGTGATATTTCAATTGTCAGTATTGTTTACATTTTCTCTGCTCATCTAAGCCCAAACATATTATAACAAATAGTCACAAAATCCAATTAAAATAATCTCAGATAGAAGGAATTTTACTTTTTACCTTAGTTTAAACTAAAGATCCTGATATCTACTCTTCATAGATTCACTTGAGTAAAATGCGCATAGACAGCAGCAGTAACTGTGAAGTTAAACCATAAATACTATATATTTGAAGAACAATGTTTACAGTAGTTTTAAATTATTGCAATTTCCATTTGAACTTTTCAGTGTATATTCTTTGATCAGCTAATATATAATGCTAAAAACTTAGTGGGTTTTTTCCATGTTTGTGGCTTTCCAGACCACAGGACTGCACACTAGTTGCCTGAACTATGCATAAGAACTGAAATTCTCCTGGAATTATATAAGGCCATGCAAAGTGACATTCACTGAATGCACACATGACAATCATCCCTCAGCATAGAATTGACTTGAACTTAGTGTTAGAGCTCTTAGCAAGTACTGTAAATTACACAGAATATTTTTTAAGCTAATGGATTTGGGGTGGGAAGGAAATAAAAGTATTGTGCTAGCAAATATAGTCATTAAACTATTGTATGTGCATAAAATATGTTACTATGAAAGCAGTGAGGTGAACTTCAATTTTCTTTCCTGAAGCACACCTCTTCAGGTCTCAAAATTTCCTGTGTAAAAGCTTAATGACAATTGTCTTTGCTGCTATTACTGTTATTGTTGTTGTTGTTATTATGTTCCTTTCTAATTTTTAGGTTTTTAAAGTGTAATGGTGAATTCTTTAGTTGCGTTTGATTGAGCACATACTATCTTTTCTGTGTTTGAAAAATACTTGCCACATCGTAAACACTACTAGTGGCAAGTTTCTGTTTAATTCAGGAATATTTTGGAGTGGATATTTCTTGTCCCACTTGATTCTGTGAAATAATTTTAAAGGGATTATTTCTGTCAGTTAAAGCTAATCCAAGTGATAAAGATTAAACTAAATGTGGGCTCCAAAGTCATGAATGCAATCAGTCATTCTAGCTAATGAACCATTTGAGTTCTGTTTGTGAATACTCATCAGCTTCCTACGCGATACTTCTGCATTTGGCTTCTATCAGGTGGCCTTCTGTTAGTTGTGTCTTCATAAACATGTCAGTCAAAGGAACCAAGATAAGAAGCCTAAAGACTGGTAATGTCCTGTGCTGTTTGCCATGATTCACAAAGTAGTTCAGTTTAATGAAGGAACAGCAGTAAATTATCAAGAACTTTTTAAAAGGGTTCTTAAACCCACAACTTAAAAATACAGGCTCCTTTTCTGGAGTTGTTTGCAAATGCTATGCAATCCATGCCTTATAAGCTGAGGATAGGCAGTCTAAATCTAAAAATACAAAGGGAAGTGCAGGCATTTATAAAGACTTTCTGGTCATTACAGAAGGCAGAAATCGTATGGGATGTTTGATGTGTCAGTTTTCAGACCTGTTTATGGCATCCTGACCCCAAAGGTATGGTTTCTTTAGGAAAAGCATGTCTGTGGCTGCCATAAGACACCATGTTAAAAGTTTTAATGACTGAACCATAAAGCATCCAGTTCCTCCAGTCATCAGTAGAGGAAGTAGTTTATGGTATATGGATAATAAAGTTGCTGGATAAAAGAGGTTAAAGACCAAAGCAGGGATGATGTTAAAACTTCCCTAACTGTATGCTGATCTGCAGAACTCTAATGGTGCCCCTATGTACATTTCCTAAGAGTGCTGTAGGCTTGATTTTCACATAATGCAAAAGCATTTGGTGACACAAAGGGCTTCTCAACCTCAAGCAGCAGTGTAAAAAAAAAGGGAATTGAACCATAATGTTACCTCTATTCATATGTTTTCCTAGTTGCACTGGCTGTAACATTTCTCTTTTTGCTAATTTTTCAGACCACTGAAGGGACCAATCACTCTTTTTCCCACTAAATTCTTCCTAGGCTGAACTAAGAATTTGCTATTTTCATCATAATTCACTTTTTTTTGTCATAATCAAAATGCTCTGCAGTTATGCTAAGATGGGAGTTAGTTTCCTGCCAGACTAAGTTGCTCCCTGTCATGTGAACTGGAGTGCATCCTTCCTTCACTGTTTCACTGGCTGAACTCTTGGGCTCTACTGCCCATGAGGAATTATGGTGCTTCTGTGGGTACATCTGTAGAAGAGTTTTGCAAGGCTCTACCATTTTTTGCTTTTTGACCTGAATTCTTAAGGAGGCAATCTTTATGTTCTAGGGTGCTCTGTGTGATTTTTTCTTTTCTTATTGCCTAACAAACTTTGTCTGTTTCAGTCAAATCTGACAAATTAGAGCAGATACAGCTCTTAAGGACATAGGACCACAACAGATTTGCTGGAAACAGCCAGCTGTGTGGAGGAAAGGTTCTGGTAGTGTCTCCTCTAAGAGCAGGGTCACAGAGGGAGTTTATCCATTTGTGTAAAGACAGATATTTTAAATGACCTGCTACAGGGGAGCTTCACTCTTAGCTGAAGAGAATCCAGCCACAAGACAAAAATTACTTAGAAAACCAGCTCACTCTAATTTCAGTTGCTCAGCTGCTTTGGAATGAAACCACAGTCTGAAATAGCAAAATCCCTTAGAAAGTGGAGTCTGTGCAATAGCCATATCATAATTCAATTATGTACTTAGTACAGTTGAAAAGGTCCATGTGTACACATGCACTCACACTCACCTCTTGCTCATAATTAGCTCAGTTAGTCAGAGCATGGCACTAATAATGCCAAGACCATGTGTTCAGTCCCTGTATGGTCCATTCACTTAAGAGCTGGACTCAGTGATCTTTGTGGGTCACTTCCAACTCAGAATATTCTGTGATTCTGTGGTGTAATAACTCTTTTACTCTAGAGTTCAGCTTGAAAGCCTCTGGCTTATCTTCTCTCAACACAAATATCTATGAAACAGATTGGATCTCTGTGGCCTTGGAAGGTCGATGGTGATAATGTTTAATAAATAATAACTTGTAGGGGAAATGGACCTCCTTTTATAATTCCCAAGGTAAAAAGATCTTGCATTAGTGTTAGATTCAATGAAAGTAGTACCTTGCACACTGGATGCCAATATTTCTTGTAAAATTTTAAAACCTTTATCCAGGCCAGCAGCCTTTGCATTCCTTGATGTCTTAGTACCATTAGTACCATTAAGTAGTTCTTTCTGTGATGTTTCCTCTCATGCATTCTTATGATAGCATTATTAATAAATAAAAATAAACTTCATTCTGGAATACCAGTATTTAAGGTTTTACCCTAATTTGTCCTGGGATGGTAATAAACATGAAATAGAGGAAAAAATCTGAATGAGATGCCATTTTAGAAGACACAGAAGAGAAAAAAAGATCAATGAGACATGTCCTATTTGGGCTTCTAGCATTGATATAAGTGAAAAATGCAGAAACCAATATGAGGAAACCTTATATGATGATGTTGCAATAACAAAAATACCAATATGCAGGAAAGATCAGTAGGCCAGTGTCGGAGTAGTGCTGTATGTTAAAGAAAAGTCCATTCATATTACCAAACTAATAATTTCAGTGCATGCAACAGAATTCCTATGTATTACAAGTGTATAACAATGCTGCCAGACACATATTACTACACAGCAAGCCAGAAGGTCAGCTTTGACTGTTGAGAGTCTCATAAACATTGCAAAACCAAAAAAAGTCTATGTAAACTGGACAAATGTGCTGCTCAGACTAATTCATTTGTAATTCAACAGATTAGAGAACCCACGGACAGAGAATTAACCCTTGATTTCATTCTGAATAGCACACAGAATCTGCTCCAAAGTCTTGATATCTGAAAGAGTTTTCCATAGCTACAAATAAATCATTCTTAGTTTTGATGGCTTTGGAGAAGCAGCAACCAAAAAAGGTCTGTAGAGTGCTACTCAACTTCTGAAAGCAGAAGAACATTAAATTGAGGAAGCCTCTAAAAGAGAGGCTGAAGAAAAAACAAGAGAGTTAGATCTTTGCAGATGGTTTAGAGAGTATTAAGAGCCTCATATGTGAGACACAGAGTAAATTCATGCCACACATCAAGTAAGACTTGAAAAAGAAAAGGCTCAACATGACAAAACAACAGGAAGACATTTCACAAAAATAAAATTATATCCAAACAGGGAAAATACACAGGCTCATAATGTCTGGTAAGTTAAATGTAGAAACAATAAAGCAGTCTAAAAAAGCATCTTACAATGAATGAAAAAAGAATAATAAATCTTTCTGTAAACACCGGTAACACCAAGTTTGCCACAGAGTCTTGGGAATAATATTTGAGCAGAATAGAATATCACTGCTTGAAGAAAATAAGGCTATATAGAATGATTAAATGATTGCTTTGCTGCTTTGTTCAGCAAAATTCTTGGTGGAAAGATTTGTGGAGATTACTGTGCTAGAACCCTTTTGATGAACTTGCTGAGGAGTGACTGAAGTTGCTGGTAGAAATAGGGAAACTGATCAGAAATAAATCAGTGGAAAAAAATTCTATTCTCCCAGGTTTTCTATAGCAATTCAAAATAATAATTGTCAAACTACTGACAACAGTATGTAATCATTAGCTCAGAACTGCTTTGATATCTGAGCAAAATGTTGCAAATATCTTGCCATGTTTTCAAGACAGAGTAGAAACCTTAAACTTGTAAGTTAATGTAGCAGGCCAACTGATAAAAATTATAATCAAGAATAGGATTAGAAATTGATATGCTACATTGAGGAGGAGTTGACATAGCATTTGTGAAGGAACAAGTCATTAAAACTTAGTGAAGTCCTTTGAAGAAGCCAGCAGACATGAATAGAAGCTGACACAGCCAGCTAGGTCTCAAAAAAAGGACTCATCAATTTCCTTCATCAAAGGCTCTCACAGAAAGGAAATAGACATGGAATATGAGAGAAACCCTCAAATGGATATGAAGTTCTTTAGAATAAGGAAACAGAAGTAAGAAATAAATAAAAGTTCAATTTCTAGTAAGGAGGCGTGTAGCCAGTAGAGTCCTTCAGGACAAGTCCCAGTCTTTGTGCTAGTACCTGTATTGTTCAGTGGAAGAGGTTATATCAAGTTATTTCAGAAAATAAAAAAATGAGGTCTGACTGTGAAGAATTCAGGACAGACATTGCAAAGCTTAACATAAAGTGAAATGCTCTTTCCTTATTGCAGCTGCAGGAGTAAAAAAAAATGTTGTTTTGTTTGTGATGTAAACTCTTCCTGATATAGAGGAAGATGGAATTATAGATTTAAGTTCAGCTAGAGGAAACCCATAAATAGATTAAATAGATTGAGTACATCTTACATCTTTTTGAATTTGACAGAAATGTCTGGTTTAAAACAATTATAACTGCCTAAAGTTTTCATTTAAATAACTAACCCAGAACAAAACCATGTTTAGCTGGCTTGACACAGCTCTCTGAGAACCCGGATATGTTGAGTATATACTCAATAGATGGATATAAGTACAACAGGACTGGAGGAATAAATATTGTTCCTGGGTATCTGATTGTCTTTTGTGTGAGACTGCTTCTAGAACCTATCAATACTACTGAGCTGTTATTTGGGCTGTACACACATTTAACTGCATATAGATAAACAATTCTAAAAGTTATTCACAATAGCAATACAAGGTCAATGGCAAGTGAGAGCTGTGTGAAAGTTACTGAGATGGGGTGTAAAGGATACTCAGGAAGGAGTGCATATATTATGTGTGAAAGTCCAAGGTGAGCATGGTACCTGAGGGACTAGTTAACTAAGTGAGAGCTGTGGCCATCAAATATAAAACTTTTCCTTTGGACAGACTTTAGTCTTTTAAAATTGCTTTGTCCCTATGTTTTTTCAATGAAAGTTATGTGAAAATTTGGATTTGACTGCACAGATGTAGATGTTTTTCTTTAATATCTAGTCTCATTAATAACATGCTGTTGAAGGAACTGGAAAATACTTTGGTCCAAAATTATACATGGAGGAGTATGGGGTGGGCTGGTGGAGGGGGGAGTGGTGTTAGTATCCACATGATAACACGGGAGTAACATAGGTATGGAATTGGTGAAGATGTCTAGTTCACATTCATGCGCTCCAGCAGACTTTTGTAAATTCTTTGACCTTTTGAAAAAATCAGATCACATTCTTTTCTCTTTCTGCATCTATATATATAGATGCATAAAGAGGTGTGTTTATGGGATTTTGTTTATATTGTGCTGTTCAGTCAGCTAACAGCTGGATTAGAGAGAACTTTGTGAAATGTGGATGTGAAATGAAGAATTTAATTGGCTGCTGTAGTTTCTGGGGGTGTTCAGCCTAATGCAGGTCAGAACTTGTTAGTCAATTTGTTCTCTAAATATCATTAGGCCCATCTGTTTCCCCTACTATTTTTTAAATAAATTTAATTTCTTTCCTTCCAATTTGAAATATTACAGACTGTGGGAGCCAAATGTCTCCTGAAATCTGTAGCCTGCTTTCAAATCCTGCCATTGTAGCTCTCAGCAGGCGGCCCGCCAGGAGTAGCTAAAACTGAGAACTCTTACTTGCATCTGCTGGGATGCTCTGGTGGCTGGCAGATGCTCCAGAAATAAAGAGAATGAATGGCCATTAAAGTCATCTGTAAACCTTCCACCGGCCCAGAGGATCTAGTGCAAGTCCAAAGAAAGAGTAAATATTAAAAAGTAAAAGCTGGTTTACTTCTATCTTTCATTTGACATCAGTTTCCAAGGAAACAGAACAAAACGTGAGAGCTGGGAGCCAGCAGCTGAGATTGACTCAGCTGGTGGCTAGTCCTGCTTCTGTTCCCATGGAAACTTGTATCAAATTGGCAAAAATAAGGAAATAGGGCAGGGTCAGTTCCAAAATGGCAGGATGAATGGCTGCTGCTTAACAGCAGCTACTTAACAAGGTGAGGCTTGCTGGTGCTTATTACTCTTCAATAAACAATTCCAGTTTTACTTCTGCCTCCCAAAAAAACCAGTACTTCCCCACCTCAGGAATGCAGGAACCACTATCATTGACCGGACTTGTAACTCCTCTTGTCCAGAACCTCATTTAAAATAATGACTGGCCCAAATAGTTTCAGAGGTGGATGCCAGAAATGTGTGGTGCACATCTGAAAGTTCACCTGTCACACTTGAAAATTTCAGCTGTGATTCATAATGAGTAGTGACTTGAGCAGTTCTTTATAGCTCATAACTCATATACTCTCACTAACGGAAGACTTCTGTTATTCTCATAAATGTCAGGGGGTTTTGACTCTTGCAAACTTTGCACAGATCAGTGTAATTGCTAACTAGACACAGTGTGAAGAACTTCCTTTCTCAGTTTTGGAAATGTTGCTTTTCAGTCTCATTGAACATACATTATTTTTCTTTTAGGGAAAAAGAAGAGAATTGAGTCTTCCACATCTCCTTTGGCAGCACCAATCATTACTATGCATCTGTGTGTTTACAACCTTATTTTCCTCTGTTCTCTTTGGTAGACAGTCCCAGTCTTATTAAGCTCTTTTTCATGTGGCATTGAAACTCTAAAGCATCGTTTTTAGTTAGGATGACTAATATTGCATATATTAGAAGATCTGTGTAATGTGTTTTATCTATTATTAATTCACTTCCATATATTTAGTGTATTATTTTTCACTGTTGCACACCATTGAACAAAATTTTGGACTTCACTATCAAAGCGATTCCCAGATCATTTCCATGAACTATTTATGACTGTGAGGAAATGTATAAGTAGTTCCACTGTTTTTACAGAGGCATTACAGCTACTGAAATCAAATTCCACTTGTCATCATATGGCCCACTCAGTTACTCTCCTCAGACATATTTAGACTCAATTAACCTCAGTGTTTTTGTCTGGGTATTTTCATGCTTATGCTGTTGGGCAACACTGTTTTTAGTATGGAATTATGGTTCTTCGAGTGGAAGTATTATTCTGGAACATGGAAGCATGATAGCGGATGGGGTTTTGTTATATAACTATTGCACTTGTGCCACTGTTGTGTAGTCACATTTCTGGCCTGTCACTGCTACTTTGCAGTAGCTGCTCCAGTTCTGAGGACTCTGCTGCCAGAGGTATCCAACAGGACCCATCCTTACAAATAGAATTCCAGACTATTGTTCCCCCTTGGGATTTTAAGGCATAGTCTCTAGTCTGCAGTGAATTAGTCTATTGGAGGAAAGGAAATCAGATGTCAGACATCTAACTCCAACAAGTCAATACATACACACAGCCATTTACCACTTACGATAGCAACACTGCTGAGATTGCTGTGTGAGACAACCAGTGGATGATTCACCACCTAACCATCATTCAAAGCAGCAGACACAGCAGCGATCAGGGATACCTGGCTGCTTCACACAGAAGGCACTGTGACAGTTGTGTTCATTCTCTGAGAAGGCTCAGTATATGATAGACCCAGTGGCGCTTCTTCACTTTAAACTTCAAATACATAGGAAACAGTCATGCAGATTTCTCTGAAGCTATAGGACAACACTGATATTTTTGGCAGTTAGGAACTGCCTACCAAAGGGAAGCATAGCTGGATTTAGGATATTTCATCATTTGTTAAGCAATACCACATTAGCAAGATCATAGAAGCTCTTTTCTTCAAATACTTAACTCCTTTTCTTCAAATGCTTAACTCCTTCTTTCAAAGATAGATCTCTATGAGATCTCTGGACACATTTTTACTTGAACTTCATAATGAGTGTCAAGGTTTTCAGGCTTTATAATCCAGAAAGGAATTTTTTGCTCTTTTTTTTCAGTGATTTGAGTTGTTAATATCAGAAGCAAAAAAATATAAGAAAACCCCTCTCTTCATCAGTCACCAAAACCTGATGAGGAAAAACTTCCAGAAAACAGTCCAGGAACTTGATTAATCTTCCTTGCTGCATTTTATCCTGGGTACTCAATGTTCAACCCTTTTTAGTATTGTAACATCTTGTTTCTGGAAGAAAGCACCACTGTATAAAGACAGACTTTAATGCTTGTGCCCAAAATCAGATGCTGATATGGATAAAAAGAATCATAATGAATTACTCCACAAATATGCAAAGGCTGCAATAGAGACCAATAAAAAAACCTTTCCACCAGACATCTCTGAAAATAAAGAATTCTGCATTAAACTAGCTATTTAGGATAGCAGATTATCTGATGTAATTTATACTTCTTTGAGGGAAGAATATTCTCTTGTTCCTTCAAATGTTTAAATAGGCTGATACTGAAAAGATACAATCTGGATATTCTTTAAAACCATTTCTTTAAAACCATTCTTTCAATCGTAAGCAAGTTTACGGAGAAGGCAAGCCTCAATTTTATGTTATAGCTAATTATAGGTAGTATCATTTTCCTAGAATGTCCTGAGTTCTGGCCAACAAATTGTACTGGAATGGATTAATGGCAGTGATTAGTCCTGTTGTCAGTTTGGAAAAGCAAGCCATGAGTCACCTGCCACAAGATCTTTATGCAGTGCTTAACCGAGAAGTAATGCACTCTCACTCAAAAGGAGCACCTTGGCTTTGCACTAAAACCACTTCAGTGCTGCTCAAACTTAATAGGAACTGATGGACTTTTCCTTTGAGGTGAAGTGCCAGGTGGAGCACTTCTGTTTGTAAGCAGACCCAGGGAGACAGGGAGAGCTGGCTGGACAGAAAGGGCACACACACACAGAAGCAACAAGCAGATGGCCGAGTGCTGCAGAATTAACCCAGACTTCGTGCTGGTGGGCAGAGGCCCTGAGGAAGAGCTTCCTTGAACAAAGCCGTCCTCTTTATGGCTATGCAGTACGGATCATTTCACTTCTGTGTTTGGTTCTCCTGTGTTCCTCATTGTTACTACCCTCTCTTACAGACCAGCATCTCTAAGCAATGGACTGTATTTGTGCCCAAACCTTGAAGACTCTGTCCTTCCCTAGCAAAGCAATGCAGTCATATTTTGAAAACTATTTTTTTTTAATGTGCTAGTACCAACTCAGAACATTTTCTGCAATTGCCTTGGGCCATTCTCTGCTGGAATTTCCCATACTGTAGTAAATCAAAGCATTTATATGATTATATCTTAGATATGTAAAATTGTTTTGCTTTAGAGGGTAAATTTGTTTCTTCTCTGATAAGCATACTCTAAAATTTAAATGTATATTTCATATACAATTGAGAAAAACCTTTATTCTGGCTCTCGTGATGCCTTAAGTTTTAGCTTTCATATTTTCCAGATTCTGTACTGCATTGATATAGAACTCTGAACTTCACACAAAGTTTTAGCAAGTTCTCTTCACAGGGCAGTTAAACAGAACAATCCTTTTTCAGCCCAAGAGCCAAGGACACCGTTGCAGTTTCAGGCCCAAAAAGTATAAACAACATCGAATTGAGGAGAGCAAATTGGGACGATGGGACTTCATAACCTGAAGCTGTAATTGGACAATTGACTCCAATATGTAAATGGACCAAAACATAAAAGTGTGAAAAGTCATGACCAGGGAACCTTCTTGGGTGTAGCCTCGCCAGGCTCTTGTACTGCCCAAGGTGTGTCCTTTGAAGGCATTTTTAATAAATATCTACTTTATTCCTTTAACTCTGTCTAGCCTCTGTTCCAGGTAGCCTCACAAGGCATCACTGGCAAGCACTAGAAAGAACTTTCCTATAAAACTTGCAGGTTTTCACAAATCTCAGCTGTGCAAAAGCAAAGATTGTTTCTCAATTAGCTCTCTCCTGCCTTAATATCCAGCAGAATGTGTTTATGCCTATGCATTTTTATTGTAAAGTATCCTCTTGTATAGACTTCTCTCCCTGGATAAAAGAGAACACATAATAGCTGTTAACCACATTATTAATGGGACCAATATGCATTAGCAATACTTTGGTTGCATGTGTATTTTTAAAGCTATAAAACAGAGAACATCTTGCTTTTTAAAGACATGAATCACCCTGAAGTCCACTTTCCAAACTGTCTTTGTTCTTAGACCTTCAGCAGCTCTATTCTGGGAAGTGCATTCCTTCCTTCCTATTCCATGCCTTTCTGGCATGAACTGCCACGCTTAACAAATCTTACCTCATGCTCACTTTCACTACCATAATGTGCAGGTCATTCATAAAACTGACTGTGAAAGTACAGCAAACTTGTGGCTTAGGCCAGCTCAGCTTTAGATCACTGCTCACTCTTGAGCAGCTATTAAAGATTGGTGATGACCTGACTGCTGGTGACCACTGGTCAGAAGTAAGAAGAAAAAGTGAAAAATGGATGCAGATTGGACAATGTCCCAAGAGAGGTAGTCACTTCTATTTTTTTTAAGAATGCTGAGACTGCTCAAATCCAATAATTCTTTTTTTTTTTTTCCCTTTAAAGAAAGAGTTATTAATCAACCATGAGCTACACAGGTTGGCATGGACATACTTCTGGACAGTCAGTGTAAAGCTTCCCAGTAAGACGGTTTGTAGTTAAGACTCAAAAATAAATGCTTGCTAATTAGTTATGTGGAAGTGGAGCGAGTTCCTAGTGCAGGAGGGTGCCTTATAAAGGAAGAGACCCAGTCCCCACAGCTGTAGCTGCCTAGAAGCCCTCTTTGTTGGGTTTTTTTGTGTTTTTTTTGGTTTGGGGGTGGTTTTTGTACATTTTTGGGGAGTTTTGTGGGTTTTTTGTTTGGGTTTTTGTTTTTTGGGG
>VXBB01011783.1:122617-140734 GCA_013399915.1 Illadopsis cleaveri | reverse complement strand
GTGAAAAGTCATGACCAGGGAACCTTCTTGGGTGTAGCCTCGCCAGGCTCTTGTACTGCCCAAGGTGTGTCCTTTGAAGGCATTTTTAATAAATATCTACTTTATTCCTTTAACTCTGTCTAGCCTCTGTTCCAGGTAGCCTCACAAGGCATCACTGGCAAGCACTAGAAAGAACTTTCCTATAAAACTTGCAGGTTTTCACAAATCTCAGCTGTGCAAAAGCAAAGATTGTTTCTCAATTAGCTCTCTCCTGCCTTAATATCCAGCAGAATGTGTTTATGCCTATGCATTTTTATTGTACAATATCCTCTTGGATAGACTTCTCTCCCTGGATAAAAGAGAACACATAATAGCTGTTAACGACATTATTAATGGGACCAATATGCATTAGCAATACTTTGGTTGCATGTGTATTTTTAAAGCTATAAAACAGAGAACATCTTGCTTTTTAAAGACATGAATCACCCTGAAGTCCACTTTCCAAACTGTCTTTGTTCTTAGACCTTCAGCAGCTCTATTCTGGGAAGTGCGTTCCTTCCTTCCTATTCCATGCCTTTCTCCTGCTGTCTCCATGAACTGTCATGCTTAACAAATCTTACCTCATGCTCACTTTCANTTTGTTTTTTGGGGGTTTTTTTGGTGGTGGAGGTAGTCGACAGGCTTTTCAACACAAAATTCTGAGTTTTCATTCTATTGTCATCATTACTTCTCACCTTAACAGAAATGCCATGGATCCATTTTTTTGATTTTTGGGTACATTTTAAAAAAACTTACTGTTGCCTATTAGTTACTTGTTCTTGAAAACTTGTAATAGCCATCCTAATTTTTCTCATGTAATTTCTGCTATAATATATAACTTCCTTACTATGACTATGTTATAAAGGACTCCTGGTTATCTCAAATAACATTTTGGATTTTAGTTATTGGTGTACTTACTTCTTTGGAATTCCCATTTTATTCAATACTTTCCATTGATTCTGAGGTATTTCTATTGCTTTCTCATGAAGCATCTATGATCCAAGTAAGAATTTTAGAGATCTGAGGATCTTTCTAAGCAGTTTATAATTATTTTATCACTTTATATAATATAACTATATAAACTCAGGTTAGGTTTATATAACTCAGGTTAGAGTTTACAAAGCTAGAATTCTCATTTTATGGAAATACTCTGCTTATATTTTAAAATTATTATGTCTGCTTTTTTCATCCACAAATGAAATATTGTGTAATTCTTACCAGTGTGGAAGAGTCTCTTCTAATCTGTTCAGAATTAAATACTTGAAAAGACACATATTTGTGAAAAAAATGCTTCTCTAAATATTTTTTTTAATATGTTGCATATAGATGTACATGTATATGTATGAATGTGTGTTAATATGTACATATATATATTTTTAGTATCTTGACAGTTGATATTTCGGTTCTGGTATTTGGTCAGGGACATAACTGAAACAACCAATGGTTTTGGATTCTGGTTGACAAAAGCTGGATATTCCCTGTGTTATTTCTTTCTGTGTGCTGGTTACTTCCCTGCAGAAAAGGAATTTTTAATCTAACTGCTCTGGTTGGTTCTTTTGCATTTTTTGGGGGCTGTTGCAAATAAAAGTGGAACAGCACACCTACATGCTGGATTTGTAGGGCCAATGATAGAAAGTTTCATTTACTATGGAATTTTCTGCTTGCAATAATACCATTGAGCCAGCACATAACTTTGAGCAGCAGATGAAAGCAAAGTGAGTATTTCTTGCTTCCAAAATGGAGATGCTCTTCAGCTTTGTTGTGCAGGTTGAAGGCACACATCTTTAATGCTTTCATTGGGATCTAATCTTACAATAACGTTGTGAGCAGTTTAAACCAAAGTAGTTTTAGTTTTTTTCATATTTTTCATTTGCATGCATTAATACAGAAGAAAGAACAGCCAGTTAAAACACTCTGGAGACACATTCAGGATGAAAATGTATGTGTGATGGCAAACCGTCAAGCAATATTATAAGAAATTGCATTAAAAAGAAATTGGGCTGGAATAAGATGGAAAAGATCACTGTAGGGCAATTTGGATATTTTTTCCTCTTTTCTAGTGTTTGGAGTGTTTTTAATAAATTAAAAATTTTTAATTAATATGAAATGAGATCAATATCAGAAATTATCAAAGTAATTAGTTAAGCAGTTAAAATTATGAACTTTGACAAGTCATTTCCACAAGTCACTATGACACTGATTTCATAAATGCCAAACAAGATTTCTGATTTAAGAGAAAATGACACAATAGGTGAAGCTGCATATAAATAAATGCCAAGTGATGGTTAGATCTTGATACGAGAGCACTTAGTTTTAAGACAATATCATCTTAATGCACTAGAAGTCAAAAGGCAAACCAAGTGTAAGGAATTATAAGAAAAGAAGTAGGGGACAAAATATAAAGCAATTTTATAAAGCCAGTGTTTAAATCCAGAGTGGAGTTATACCTATACTGTGTACAACCCCTGCACAGTTCCTGACCTCCAGGAGATGGAAAACATCCACAGCTATGTAGAGCCTTGAGAAGTATGGACCAGCCCCTAACCAAGGAGTAGGCTGGGATCACTTCTGTCTGGAAAAGAGATGGATGACGACAGGGAAGAATAAAATCTTCAGTGGCTTAGAAACTGATTAGAAGTGATCACACATAGTCTTTTCCTATACGAGCGCTAAGGAGTGTGAAGTGGAACAGGCAGGTTCAAAGAGCAGACAACACATACTGCAGATGGTGAACTTTTCTGCAAAATGTTGTCCATCCTAAAAGCTTCCATGGGATTAACATAGCAACTGGGCACACTGATGAAAGAAAAAGCTATCAGGTGTTAAATAACCAGACGTGACCTCACTCTGAAGAAATCATTGTCTGACATTAGAATATTCTAGAGAGTTGTTTCTATATGCTTGGCCTTTTTCAGATTCTTCCCCAGGGGAGGCATGGTTTCGTAGTACTTGAGACATGCATTGGGCTAGATAGATTTTATGAGTACATCTGTTACATGCATCGGCTATGGAGAGAGGGGATACCCCTGTATTTTTAAGTTCTCTTTGCATTTAATTTTATTTCTATTCTTTATTATGTTTTCATAGAATAAAGAGAGCAATTATGACAAACTGCAGATAGCATTTCTGAACATTGATGGAAGAATGTTCAGAATGTAATTCTCAACACCAGGTGTCCTGCATTCTTCTCCAAGTATGTCACAATATCATATTTTTAGAGCTTTTGATAGTTGTGCTGTGATGGGAAAACATATTCTTCTAATATGTTATAAAGAGGAAGAGATTTTCAATGTTTACCCAATTTTTATTTAATTCATACAAACTGACTCCTGAAAAAGAAATTGAGGTTAAGAAATGAAATATAGAATTACAGAATCTTAGAGACTGGAGGGGATCTCTGATTATTTTCTGCTTAAAGCAGAGTCACTTACAGTGCATTGTTCAATGTCAAATCATATTTTGAATATATTCAAGTGTGGACTCTCTACAACCTCTCTGGGCAAAATGCTACAGTGTTCAACCACCCTCATCATCAAAAAAGTGCATTTTTTTTCTCATGTTTAAATGGTACTTCCTGCATTTCAATTTGTGCCTTTTGTTTTTTCATTGAATACCACTGAGAAAACTCTGGCTTCATCTAGAAAAATATAGCTAAAAATTGATCATGAGTAAAGAGACACTGTGTGTGGGAGTGAGACTAGGTTTCTAAGGCACTAGATTAGTTGAAGATCTAGAATTGTCTTCTTTTGGGGGGGTGATGATGCAACTTGAATTTCAGAGTTTTATAGTGATATGAGATTATGTGATGTGAAGACTGGCCCCATATTTCTGTGTTTAGGAATTGGTCCCCAGATTTTTCCAAAGACCTTGTGAGAACTGCTTTCATCCCTGCTATTTTCCAGTTAAAGGTTGGCTAGCGTCATCTGGATTTTGAGATGTTTTTTCAGCTGCAAATGGCTAACACAAGAGAGAGAATACCGCAGCTATCACTGCATCTCCTTTAAAATGGTTCATTTGCCTCAGGCTTTAGGATTTAGCTGTAATGAAGATGAAAGATTGATGGCTGACTGCTGACCTACTTTGAGGAAATGAAAGAGCAGGTGGCATGCTGCTGACTAGGAAAGTAAAAGACTGTACTAAATGCAGAGAAATAAAGCATGGCTGAATAAAGTCTCTTTTAGATCACAGCTTCTTTTCAGTAGGCCAGTACAGAATAATACACATCTGGAAACCTCAAAACCTCTTTTATATCTCTGCATGTGTAAATATATTTAACCTATTTGAAATAGTTATTTTCATTTTACATAAGAGGGCTCTATTACTTACTGCTAGGGCTTTGAATCTGTCCAACTGTCACAGCATATTGTAGAAACTAATAGGAAAAGCTAGATGAAGCAAATTACAAAAAATATAAGGCTTAAAGTGTGATGGATGTGTCAGTGGTTGCAAACTCTTCTCCAAATTTTGTTTAACTTTTGGCAAAAGAGAGGCACGTTCATCTAAACTCAGACTTAAGGTACTCCCAACTGTGTGATGAAAGCTTTTAATCATTATTGTGAACCAGCCCTTCAGAAAAGAGTTGCCACCTTTCAACTGGGAGCAGTGTACTCTACTTTGTGTCAGGAACTTCATGCATGAAGCACAAGAAAGGACTAGAGGAAAACATTTTCAGTTTCTTGGTAGCAGTCTTGTGTTTCAAGCAAACTGGTAATACCTTGGTGAATGCAGCTGATGTTGACTACCAAATGTGTCTGCACCTTCTCATAACCGATAAGTTTATAGAGAATGGCATGATTTTTAAATTAATTGTTTTCATTAAAAAGCAGCTATCTTCCATGTTTTGGAGCAGGTACAGAAGAGAAGAGCTATGTTGCCTACCTAAAGGGAAGAGGTCTGAGCTGCAAGCCCAGAGACTGAGTTGTAAGCGATCATTTTCCCTTACAGCTTGCATTTCTGCTCTTGCAACAACCCTCATTGGTAACTGCAGTGTCATACTGACATCCTGAAATGAGAGGAAGTTTTACAAACTAAGCAGATCCCTTTGTATTCAGCTTCAGATGACAACAGGACCCTAGGATGTCATTTAAGATATCCAATTATCATTCCTTTGGAGAAGAGTCAAAGGGGTGTGCCATTTGGAGAATAGTCAAAGGTGTGTAGCTCTGACTTTCCCTTCAGTAAATTATTATAAAGGTCCAAGTATGTGACAAAAGGCATTTTTGTGTATCTTTACACTCTTTCCCTTTAACAGAGAGAATTTTTAGCTTATTCTTTGGGTGCAACACATGGGAAATACCAAGCTATCAGGCTGTCAATTCTGTAACTATTCCAAAGAACTTTCCTTTCTTAAAGTCTGGGAATAAAAATCAGATTTCATCTTCTGAAATTCAGCCTATATTCTAAAACAACTTAGTAACTCATGGTTATTTTTGCACTGTCTTCCTTTGTTCTGCATTTTTGAAAGAGGAGACAGCTAGAGGAAGTAGACATTTACTATTTTGGTGTTATTCAAAGCTTGAGAATGATTTGGAGGGACAAAGGGGGAGAAACATGTATGTTCTGTGTGAGTTTATGTGCTGAATCCTTTTCTTCTTCCTTCCATCCTGTAAAGCGTTCTAGCAAGGAGAAAACTTACTTTGGAGGGTTTTTTTGTATTTTTATTGGGTATGGGACAGTTGAAGGAACTTTTTCCTTTGTGTACAAATAATAATAAGTATTATGTATGGTATCCTGTAAAAGATAAAGTTTGATTTCATAAATCTTTTTACTCAAAAGAAGTCTGATTTCCAAGTTGTTGTATTAGTACTTATGGGTGTGGTCATCGTAGGGTGTAGGAATTGTGCCATCAAGACTTCCTTTTCTCTTGTTTTGTTCTGTCTCACCAGGTGTCTGGCAGCTATTCATACAAAGCAAACTTGTTTGCCTGCACTCCTAGGACACATTTGATAGACTCTCCATCATTTGTTTGCACCATATACAGCTCACTGAGAACAGACCCTTACTGAAGCTTTGCATAAAAGCTCTCAGAAGGACAAAAAAATTACTTACTTTTATAATGTTAAATTTAACTCATATAACAAATAATTTTAAAATAAATTTGCATTAGAATGATTCAGAAAATTTTAATCTTTCCTGAATATTAAGGCTGCCTATAAGCAATAGTGATATAGAAAAAGTAGAAGCCCTTTATCTCTTGTTCTTGCTTGGTAAAAACCATGAGAAACAGGAGTGAAGGTGAGGTTGACCTAAAGAAGAAAGGTAAGAGGAGCAGAAAATTATTCTTTTGAATCAGCATCCCACAAGTCAGCAAATAAAGAAACCAAGGCAAAAAATACATGTCTACCCATGAAAAGACATGTGCCTGGGCATAAGTAAGAAACATCTATAAAGAAAATACCAAGATCATTATTTTATTGTCATAAACAGACTGCAAATGGCAACTGAATAGATTATTTTTAAAAGATTAATGAAGTATAGCCATTAAAATGGTGGGGCTTGGAGTGTTTTAGAATTTAGGACTATTTTAGTGCAGTTTGTAAACTTAAATTAAAAAGAGACTGTAGCCTTAAAAGATTTATTCAAAATATTCCATGGAGAAGTGATGTCAATATTCTTCTGTGTTAGAAATCATAGAATCATGGAATCATAGAATCGTAGAATGGTTTTGGTTGGAGGGGACTTTAAAAATCATCTAGTTCCAAAACCCTGCCATGGGGAGGGACATCTTTCACTAGACCAGGTTTCTCAGAGCCCATATTTCTTCTAGGTGACACAGATATAATTTTCCTTTTATATAACATTAGAAAGAAATTTACTGCCATTGCTACTGAAAGATTTAAAGAATGTCTATCCATAGTTGTGATTTGAATACAAAGCTGAGAGGATTAAAGTAAAGGTGAATCCTGAGATGGACATACCCTCTGGCATTTCTAACTTGATTTTGACCTAACTTACAGCCATTTAATTCACATCAGAATTTTTTCTGGTGTACAGTTATTAATATAAAATCTTTTTCTAATTCTGCATTCTTTTCAACAGTTTAACTGACATATTTTAATTTCTATAAATTTAGCCAGTGATGTTTATTATGCAGACAAGCTACCATTTTCCAAGCTATCAGGTTACCTGTCACAATCTAGGTGGTACAAATTGGAAGGATTGGAATCTTGTGTATTAGGTATTTGAATACCTAAATTTGAGTCTATCAATGTACAGAGATAAAAAGTATGACTTGTGAAAATTTAGGTTTTTTTGGAATTCAATTTTTACTTGATGTTGTCAATGGAATTATTCATCATAAACAATTTGTGGGGTTTATGATAGGAGTGGTCTGTAAAAAATTGTTCGGTAGTAATTTGATTACTGTTTTCCCACATTTTCAGTCACGACACTCCTTTTTCTTTTCCTCCATGTTTTCTCAACTCTTTCAATGAACAGAACTGTAGCTTCTTCTCTTTGATGTATGTCCCTTTTGATTAGAAGATCATCAATTATTTAGATTGTTCCAAACCTTGCAGCCTTATACTTTGAACATAAGACTGTAAGTAGAGCATTTTGAAGATCAGTGCTTAAAAATAGGTCATGTTTTTCAAGAGACCAGCCAATTCAGTGCTTGAAAATCTGGAAAATCTCCTGATTAACATTCAGTATTTGTTAACCTAATATGGGCTGTTTTTAAAACATTAGCTATATTATTTTCTCTATTTATAAAAGTCATCTTGTTTATACACAACATTTAATGCCAGTCCTATTATTAACAGTATCTGTTTAAAAAAAATATATATTCAAGGGGTTTTGCTGAAGGTTTCAACTTCCCTTTAACATCCATTTCATACTGTTTGGTAACCTTATAAAGTTATCAGTGTTGTTTTGCTATAATTAATTTCTGCATGTGCTTTATTATTATTATTATTATTATTATTAATAGTAGTAATAATATTTTGCATTTCTGAAGCACTTTTCCTCTGCCAACTTCACTTCTTTTTACAAACAGCTAATTAGACTTCAAAACACAGTAAGTGGTGCTATACCCACTTTTCTGCAGGGCAGTACTGGAGGGCAAACCATGCTGCCTCTCAGTAGGCAGTCCAGGATGCTTGAGAGGCTGAGTAGGAACCCCCATGAATAAGAATTGTGAATTAATACGCCATGAGGCAAGTTTTCCTGCTTATTTCGACTAATTAGCTCATGGCCTGATAACGAAAAGGACAGAAATTTCTGACTACTCCCTGCAAATGCGTGCTTAAAAGTTTTCCCCTTACCTCATTATATGCCAGTGAAATCATGACAACCACAGAGTTTTCACAGTAGTTTCATACACCAGAGAGAAGTTCAAATGAAACTAACTACTTACACATATTTGTTGATTAAATGGTGTTTTCCATCCTAACCTGTATAAGTGGTGATAGTTCTGTTTCTTCCAGCTTTGCTTCTTCCATTTTATTGCTCTTCACATGAGTCCTGGCCAAGTGCTTTCAACAGTGTTGCTACTGATACTTATCCAGTTTTGGTGGCTCTCCAAGCACTGGCTGTCACACTCAAGTATATTAGAAATGTTCTCTGCACATAAATGCTGAGAGAGGATCAATTATATCATCAAACCATAGATTCAGTTTAACATCCTCCTTTTAAATAAGGAGAGTAAGAGCAGTGGATACTATCTATTTACCTCAACTTTAGTCAGGCTTTTGACACTGTCTACCATGTCCTCATGGAGAAACTATTGCTGATGATGAGCAGACAGCAGATTGAAAACTGAATGGCTGACACCAGAAGGTGATCAGCAGCACGAAGTCTAGCTGGAGGCCAGTAGGTAGTGGTGTACCTGGGCTCAGTCCTGGATCCAGCCCTGTTTAACATCTTCACTGATGATCTGGATGATGGAGCACAGGGTACCCTCAGCAGGGTTGCTGGTGGTGTGTAACTGGGAGGGATGGCCAGTACATAAGAGGGTTGTGCTGCCATCCAGAGGTTCCTTAAAAGTTTGGAGAAATGGACTGACAGGAAGCTCAGGCAATTTAACAAAGAGAAATGACAAGTCTTTCACCCAGGGAGAAACAAGCCTGAGTACCCTGGAGGCTGACCAGGCAGAAGTAGTTCAGCAGTAAACAACTTCTGGTAGACTTCTGGTAGACACCACATCAAACATCAACCAAGAATGTGCCCTTGCCATAAAGGTGGCCAACGGGACCCTGGGCTGCATTATGCAAAACACTGGCAGCAGGTGAAAGGGGGATCCTTCCCCTCTACTCACCACTGGTGAGGCCACATCTGGAGTGCTGTGTCCCGTTCTGTACAGGAGAGACAAGGACATTTAGCAGAGTCCAATGAAGGGCCACAAGATTAAGAGACTGGAGCATTTCTCCTATGAGGGAAGGCTGAGAGAGCTGGGACTGTGTGTAAGTATATATGATATACATATATATATATACACATTATACATGATATACATATAGCTATGTATATAAATACCTGCAGGGAGGGGACAAAGAGGATGGAGCTAGGCACTTTTTAAAGGCACTCAGTGACAGGACCAGAGGCAGCAGCAACAACCTGAAACACAGGAGATTTTTTCTGAACATTCAGGAAACATATTTTCACTCTGAGGCTGACTGAGCACTGGCACAGGTTGCCCAGAGACATGGAGGAGGTATTCTCATCCTTGGAGATATTCAAAAGCCACCTGGATATTGTCTTGGAAAACCTGCTGTAGGTGGCTCTGTTTGAGCAAATACGTTGAACAACATGACTTCTGGAGATCCCTTGCTGCCATAGCCAGTCTGTGATTCTTTGATTCTGTACAGTAAAAAAGGTGTATTTCCTAAAATTCTACCTCAGGGCTACTTGGGATTTCCTCTCTGCTACTAATTTTACCTTGGTTTCCATGGAGCCAAAGCAGAGGAGCAGAAGAAATCAAGTAATGAAACCTACAAGTAGTTTCTCAAGGGAATGAGGAGCTGAATAAGGTAAATCAATATGAAATAAAACAGAAACTATTGCTCACTTCATTGAATGCTTGAAAAAAATAACAGAAGTATGTCTTTGAATGCAGAACTCTCTGAAATGGTATTTACGATCATTTTCTAATATCTTTAAATTTTCTGTATTATATTTATTACTAATATCATTTTTAAACAATACCATTTAATGCTTTCTGAAATATTTAATGGACACAGAGGATATTAAGACCAGTGACATCATTTAAGTCTTGTTTTAAGATCCGAATGAGATGTAGATGGCTGTCCCACACACAGGTGAATTTCCTTGTAATTTTTTACTTAGGTTTTAAAAAGAAAGTATTCACTGTTCACAAATATTTGTCCTAGAGACTGGGTGAAGAATCACTGTGATGTGAAATGAAATACATCATTAACGTAGTCAGCACAAATAGTGAAGTTTATTGTACCTCATGTTTAGTATTTGAAAAAGAGTAGGGTAAAAATACTGGTCAAATTTCCTTAACAACCACAGTACAGACTGTCATTTTGTCATCTGTGTCTCATGAAAGAGCTCATCATAATACACGTCATAGATTCTTTTGGTCTCTGCCTTTTTTTCTTACCAGTTATACTGCTGATTCAGGCCCTGACTCTGCATGCTATTGTTCACAGCTACCAGCATGTGCTCAGTGCCTGAACTGTGACTTTTCTGAATACATGCAGTATTCAGTTTACCACCAGACTCTGCATTAAGATATTGGAGATTATTTTGGAGGGGGTGAGGGGAGGGGTGGTATTTCTTTTTTTCCTTTTTTTCCCCTCTTCTTTCTCCTTTTTTTCTTTTTGTTTTGTTTGGTATTTTGTTTTTTTGTAATTTATTGTATTGCTTCTCATCAAAGAAAATAAATATTCTGCGGAGTGGGTCCAGGTGAAAGAGTGCTACTTTAGTGCTTCAGGGGTGAAATATGGTTACAGAGGGCAAAAACGTTAAGGTGGCATGTTGTAAAGTCACTAACTACTGGGAAAACTCCAAGGAGAGGCTGTTTATAAGAAATTGTCATGTATTATAAGGAAAAGAATTAGGAAACTGGAAGCAGACCAATTAATTTATTAAAAAGGTGTTAAGAACTCAAAAACCACTAAGAACCACAGTAATGGAAAATTACATGAATCACCAAATATAGACTGTAGACTCAGTGAAAACCAGTATTCTACTGATTCCTTATAGACTTACATGAAATTTGGGTGAAAATAATTCACTTTATAACACTAGAAAGTGTGACTTATCTCAAGATAATGACTCCAGGGTCTTCAAGCTACAGAATAACAGTATGCCCTTATGTGACCTATTTTATGTGTTTTGGCTGGTACTGCTGAAGAGCTGCAGTCACTCTGATCTCCTGTCTTTTTTTGCAGAGGAGAACTGTTGGGTTTGTAGAGATGACCATTAATCAGGCTATCCCTTAGGTGCCCCAAGGGTAAATCTGATGGAAAAAAGGCTATAGCAATAAGTGATATCACTTCCTGAGAGAACAAACTATGAGTAATAAAAATGATCAGAGAGTTTTGTTTAGGAAAGCTTCAAATCCATCTTTTCATCTTTTTCTTCTCTTGCCTGTTGTTTTCATGTAACATATGTCTGTTATCAGGACTTCTTCCCAATACCCAACAATATTGGAAATTTGAAACTACAATACACTACTGTATATTGTGACTTTTCAAAATTTTGAAAAGCATTTTTTGCATGTCCATGTTTTGGCAAGAAAAAGTATATATATATATATATATTTCAATATTTTTTTTCCTTTTCTTTTAGCATTATGGCAATATCTCCTTTGGGTCTCCTGGCTAGGATACTAAAATGATTTACAGATAAACTTTTGCTGACTTTGCTGAGTGTTTATCTTGCATGCCATAAAATACACTGAGTATATACTGGTGTAATTTTTACCTCAAAATTCCTCTGATTGCAGATGTATTTGCTGAATTGCTTCCTGTAGTGTAAAGCAAGTGCAATGGCACTCAGGGCAAGAGCTCAAACTGGTCACTGCTCCTCCCAGAAATCCCCGGGCTGTGAGCTCTCTCATCTGAGGCCAAAATAGATGCTGTCCTGAGAAAGTGTTTTGAAATGACTTGTAGAAGACTTTTATCTTCTTACACATGATATTAATATGCTACAGGGTTTGTTTTTTTTCATTTTCCACTAAGTGCTTTTATTGCAAGAAGTCTCGCTTGTGCTTGTGCTCTTCCCACTTTTTTTTTTTTTTATTCACCCATTCAGCAATTTATTATGCACCCTGACAACTTTCAGATCAGATGCCTCCTGTCTGCTCTCCTCCTCTTTCTCCTGTTTTCCTCCTAAACACCTTCTCCTCATGAACGTAATCAAAGGTTTGGCTCTTTCACTGTTGCTATAAACTACTTCTGCTCAGTCAGTTTCTCCATGGTTGTGGCCTTTGGTAAGCCAATGTAATGAGTCTTTTTTAAACTTCTCAGAAAAGGTGATTTGTCCTTTTGGGTTGATTATTTGATTTGACCATAAAGGAAGGTGAAATCTGAAACTTTCTTGCCTGGATTTTGTTTACTTCTTTGAGTGGAAAAAAAAATAAAAATACGTGTCACTAAACTGAAGGAACTATGGATTTTGTGTGAGTCCTGAAAGGGTGCTGGTTTCCAAGCCCTTCTTCACTTACAGAGTACATTTCCATCTCAACATACATCTACTCCTTTTGTATTGTAAGTGTCTGATTAAATTGTACTAGAATTGTCTGCTATTTCTTGCTTCTCTCCCAGATCCAACTTGTCCTAAATGAACTTCTATTCCAAAAAAATACAGCCACTAGAGGAGCAGTGAGGGGTGTATTCACCACATCTGCCCAGACTTTTCAACTGAACCCACAGGGAACACACATAGACCATTTTACTGCTTGTGTGAGCAGAATTGTTTTCCTCTGGACTTGTCAGCCCAGCATTCCTCTTTATTTTGAAACAACCAGATCCTGCAAATTTTTTCCTTTTGCTGCACACAGTTGCATGTCTTACGGAAATATGAACTCAAGTATAACCCTGAGTCAATTCCTGTTGAAACTGATGAGAAAATATTGTAGAAATTAGTGTCTTTGAACTGATCCAGCTAAGTATTTAAATGTTCTTCTTTCCTCCCCCTCATTCCCTGGGTGCCTCTCTCTCATTTTCTCTTTTCATTCTTTCAGCTGCCTCCTTTCCAGATTACTCCTTTCCTCTTTAATCATTCATTTTTAACCTACTACATCTCTTAACTCAGCTTTTGCTATTGAAAACTTTCTCTTTCAAGGAAAGATGTTTGTTTTTCTCTCCTTTGCTGAGTATATACCGGTTCTTGGTTAACTAGAGTACTTCCTTTTCTGCTACTGTACCTCTGCATGTGCCAATTTTGCCCAGCTGAGTGCTCCATAATGTGGAAGAAAAATATTAAGATCACTGTTTCTTCCTAACTGTTGGAGTTTTGAAGTTGACCATATTGCTGAAAGACAAGCTGTAAAGCATACCCCCTCTTTTGTCACTGGAATATCTGCATCCAATACAGATCAAGTCTATCAACCTCTGAAAGTATATTTTCTTTTTCACTTGCCTTTTGAGTGTAACTAGATGTAGTTAACAATGAGGCATAAAGATGTGCACCTATAACTCACAAAATTTTTAAATCTTGAAAACAAAATAGAAATAAAAAGCTAAGAAAATAAATTAATCTTTGGCTAATTAACAATATATTTTCTTAATAGTACTCCATCATAAATGTTCATACATGCAAAGATGCTTGTTCAGAGAGAATTATAAAAGTGCACTCTTGCCCTAATTGCAGAATCAAAAGTGCATTTTTTCGTGTTGGAGCAAACAAAGCACTTATTTTCCATACTACTCTGCTCAGTACATTTGTTCATTCTATTCTAACACTACTGTTACCCTTCTCTGAGGCAGTTCACCTGAAAGCTTTTCCAGACACTGACAGTTGTCTGACCCAATCGTCACTTCAACTTAAACTTTTATACAGGCTTAACACCTTCCCTAGGCTCTTGATTCATGTGTCAGCCTTCAAATATGTCTTCTTGTGCTGAAAAAGAATACGAAATATTTTATCTCCTTCAAACTGAGAACCCCAAAATAAACAGCAGAAAGCTATGTTTCATATGACAGCCTATCTCCTACAGAAAACAGAGCTGTGAAGTGCATAGACAGATGGCTTCTGCAGGCAAAGCATATTCTCAATGTGCAATAAATCAGATTTTTTATAAATATTCTTGTCTTTTTTTTTTTTACCTCCTGTTATATAAAGATTATTATTAACTGTTAAAGAATGGGCTATCGATTTCATCCTCAGTGCTGAATGGGGGAAGATCATCATTCATTTGAGACTTCTCACTAGCAAGGCTCTCCTGAGAGGCAGTCAAGAGTGGTTTGTTCTCCAAAAATATTCCAGTTTTGGAAGTGACACACAGATTATACATTTTTAGAGTCAACCACCTTTCACAGGTCTAGCTCCATTCTTTCCATCAACATATATGTCATTACTCTTAGAGTTAAAACATCTGACACATAAGGAAAAGTTTTTCTTCCCTGGAATACAAAATTTCCACTGCTCATTGTTATCTGCTCATCCCAGTAATAGTGAACCAGTGATATTTTAGGCTATGACATTTTATAGTGCTTATCTTCTTCCCTGTACTCAAGTGTCCTCTATTACTGCTGCATATTTTCCCTCTATCAAACTTAACTGTTCACAGTATCAAGTAAATACATTCACTCCCTTTAGTGTGAAATTTTGCACAACTGTGGCTAATAATTTAGTTGAGTTGAGAAACATGGCAAATTCGTGGTAAAAAGCTGAATTACCTGGACAACTCTGCTCTGTAATTATGAATGCAAGAAAACCTAGCATTTGTATTTTCCCACAAGCAGCTTGCTTTTCTGTTTGTTTTCTGTCCAAACTTAGGACATTAAGTGTTCTATCCCACACTGTCTGCTCAGTTTTGCTTTCTTTTCCTGTTCTTAATAGTCCCCTTGGCACTCTAATACATTTTGAAAGAGCCATGTCTGCTCCTGTAGCCAGGGGGAACTGTCAGACTTGACAGACTGCTGAGCTTCTTCCCTCTAGCAAGCCAAGCCAGGTCATAGATTGGGGAAAAAAAAAATTAAAAGCAAACCACAATTGGGAAAATTTGTTACTGAGACTTCACCCTGGCAAAGAGAAATCCTGAGCCAGGTCTGAGTGAGAAGCCAGGAAGAAATGGATCAGAGAAAGCAGCGTAAAACAGAAGTGCTGTTAAATCTGTCATGGTGAACAGAGTTAATGACCATGGTCAAACAAGGTCAGTGTTTGTCAGCACTGTTGAGTAGGCTGAGATGAAAAGCCTCTCACCAAAGACAGAAACACTTCCTGACCTACAAGTCTAACCTGGAAGGGAAAGGGCCTGTCCCTTACTCTTGCAAATGTAAGTGGTTTTGTTAATAGTGCTCTCCATTCTACTGGGGTATTAGTTTTGTGTCTTCTGCATCATCTTTTGTATGAACTAATTAATCATTAAGCTTCCACCTGATTTCAGTGGTGAGGGTTTGAGTAGTGCTTGGATTTATATTTTAATCATGACTTTTCAACTAAGAACAAGGTGTACCAGTTAATGGCAAGCTTGCTGCAATAGTCAAGCTGTTGTAGGAATCCAAATTCCACCTGTAATCTTCCACATAGATAAAAGCCCTATCGTTAGAATACTACTTTGCAACTTTATTGGTCTTTTATAGTGCTGGGGAAGTTGTACGTAAGGTGTATGTAGTAGCATTGTTTGCTGAAACAGAATCTGCCAAATATTGCCCATGCCATTCTGCCATGAGGCTGAATTCCTTTCCTTATCTTTTTATTTCTATTTTATTGTTAAGATCCTGGAATATTATGAGAAGGACTGTGCCTTTCTGGGTTTTGGTGCACACAAGGAGAAAAGCAGTTGGGAGTACAGAAGTGAGAACTAGGAAAAATATACCCAAAGAGCAGCAGTGAGGCTGGTTGGTTATGGTAACTGGCAAAAGTGAATGAGTGACATCTACAATCTAAAGTTTTTTACTTTGATTGAAACACATGTATTTCAGTGTGTGGTTTAGGTTTTTTAATAGGTTTTTTATCTCTTATAAAGCAAGAATAGTATTCTGTCTGTGCATGCAGGACTTTTCTCAGTGGCATGTAACCCTGTACCAGTTTTCTGAAGCTTTGTCATAACCAAAATAGGGATATTTTTTGCAAATACTTTATCTTATGGTTTACTCTATCTTATGGCCTCTGTGTTTTGTCGTACTCTTTTAATGCTACATTATTTGCTTTTCAGCCTTTCAGGACAGGCTCTGGTAGCCTCTATGTACCCAGTGTAGCTAGTATATTTGTCTAATTCACAGTTCACATGTAAATTATACCATAGTTTGCACCTCTGATACTTAAGGAAAAAATCAAAATTATCTTTCATTGTTAGTTTGGTACTTCTTTCAGTTCTGTCCTTCCCTATTTTTAAGTTTCTTCTTCTGATAAGACAAAAGACTTGTACCTTTTTTTTGGGAAATTTAGCAGTATTCATACTTTGTTTAGAAATCCCTTCCTCTTGGTCTGCAGACACTTAGGTTTCACTGGTTAGTTCCCTCACACCTGGAATTCTGCACCTGGGCATACTCCACCTAAGTGTATGTCCACCACCATGCTCTATCTCAGGCTTTCCTCTACATATATCTGTTCAGGCATTTGGTCTAGTACCTTGTTGTAAGAGCCATTCTGATACATACAAGCATTGTAAGTTCATCTGAAAGCATGGCAGTGTCAGATGTTTTGGCTAAAAATGTAGAGGGACTCTTCTTGGTTCAGCCACTCCAGCTGGGGTGTGCCGCATCAGCCTGCCCTTTGTACTGTGCTGCCTTCTTCTCTCTCCTTGTAGCCCAGCATAACCATTATGGTTTTTGTTAGGACCAACAGCAGTTTCTGCAGCTGGGACTGCAGGTGTCATGGTGGTTCAGCATCTCGACATCTACAGTTCCATGTGTCCTCAACAAGACATGTATTATACAACTGAGAGTTCCTACAGCTGCCCTATCTGGATTCCCAGTCCAAAAATGTTGGAGTAAACTCTAGAGATTTTGTCTGAAGCTAGGAAGCTGGTTTTTTGTACTGGAGAAACTTTGGGGTGTGACTTCCTAGCATAACTCATCCTTTTCTGAGAGTCCAAAACCGAAGGAGGATGTGATTTCAGGCACACCCCTCTCGTTATTTTTTTCTTGGAGTAGTGTTTGTGGCTCATTGCTCAGTATGCTGCTGCTTTGAATCTCATTCAGAAGAGCGCTGTGGAGAGTGCAGGCAGCTGACACAGCATGGTGGATTACACTTCAGAAGAAGATGCCAGCCACTTCAAAGTCAGACACCACAATGCCAGGTCCCACACTGTGTCTGCATCCTTTTAGCACAACACACCTTTACAATTTTAATTTTGATCTTTTAATCTGCCACTGACAGAAAGCATTTAAATCATCTCTTTCACCTGTTGTGCATTGCAGAAATGCACTTTCATGCTAAATGACTTCACTCAGTCCATTTCTGCACACAGCCTGTCCAGTCCTCAGCTCAATAATCAGGCAGGCTGGGAAAAGGCAAGACAGGTCTGCACTACCTTTGGATAACCAACTTGGACAAGCCAATGGGCTACAGGATGTTGAATTCCCTGACTGGAATGCTATTTTCTTGTTGAGCCATGGTGCACTTGTTAATTGTCACTTCCCACCTCTGCTCCCTCAGTATGCTGGCTCCTTCCTTTGCATGCTGGTCCTTGGAAATGTCAAAGAATGCAACAGTAACCCCACGCAGTGTCAAATATTCTCCCACATCACTGCACATCTGTAGACATGCCACTTTTCATAAAGTGTCTGCTTTCAGCAATCTGCATCTTCCCTTGTTCTTGTTTGCTTTTAAAGAGCTTTTAGACATACCATTAATATAGATATTTTAAAAATCCATTTCATGAAGTTTATTCCTTTTAAATTCTTGCAGGCAGGTATCCAGGACACCCGTCATACAACTGTGCTAATTATGTTTATTTCTAGATTCATTTCTACAGTCCTGTCCATTTTAAGATCCTTTCTTTTGTTACACTGTACTTCCTAT
>VXBB01011783.1:89499-122140 GCA_013399915.1 Illadopsis cleaveri | reverse complement strand
TTATTATTATTTTTTTTAAGAAGGATGAGTACCAAAAGCTAATTTTTCCTAGGAATAAAAAAGCCACAAAGATTAATAGCTCCTGGTCAAACGGAGTACCAACTGAAAAAAAGGATTAAACATGAAACAAACTTTTGCTAATATTGTCTAAGGGACCATTTTTTCCCCTCTAATCTACAAATCAAAGACTGTCTGCACTAATAATAGCAAATTTACTCTTTCAAATTCAGCAATTAATTTTTTTTAATGGAATGATGAGTATATGTTTTGCTAAAAAAATCCTGACCATTTTTGTATAGACCCTCATAACCTTGTGTTATTTGAATATTAACTGCCATAAAAATAAAATGCAGGGGGTTTGGTTTTGTTTTAGCTCAAACATTACTGTCTGTCAAAGACTAATGCCTTTATTTTTAGTTTTCAAAGGCCAAAGATTTTAAATTCTCCTCTAAGCAGTGAAAAAAATGGGAGAAAATTACAGATTTTAAAATCTACATATTACTTATAAACATTCTCTACATGTGGGAAGTATGCTTCATATCTGTGAATGTATTTGTTTATGTTAGTATCCTAAAGAAAATAAATGGTAAAAATTATTATTCTGAATATTTTTAGGCCAAAAATGTATTTCCAATGCTGATTTACATTTCTTAAAAGACTAAAATACAAATAGCATGAAACAGTAGATAGAGAACCAACTGCAACCATTTAAATGCATGTGCTAAGAAAATGTTATTTGATTTAACAGCTGAAGATGTTTTCTTACCAGAGACAGGTCTAAAAAGACCTTAAAGGAAGTGAGGCCAAATTCAGATAATGCTTATGTACTGAGGGTAAGATGTCTTTGTGAGCAGTCTCTGGCAATAACACCAATTTCTTTGGATGGAAGAGGGAAGATGGAGGTCACCTCATGGTGCAGGGAAGGGAGGGTGCTCCAGTGCCTGGTGTTTCACTCAGACACTGCTGAGCTCGCCCCTTACCACCCCGCTGATCTGCTGCCTTCTGAGTGCATCACATCTCCTCACCAACCAGAAACACTGCTGCTGTAGAAGGGCTTAGGCAGGGATGGGTTAGTCTTCACTTAACTGTAACCAACTACCCTGAGCTGAAATTTCTTAGTAAGATAGTAGTACATAAAATGAGATCAATATGCATTTAATTGGATCCTTTCACTTAACAAGCCCAGTTTTCTTTGGTTTTGTGTAGATACTGGTAGAGATGGCTCAATATATTTTCTAGCAGTTNCAACTGTGCTAATTATGTTTATTTCTAGATTCATTTCTACAGTCCTGTCCATTTTAAGATCCTTTCTTTTGTTACACTGTACTTCCTATTTCATCCATGGTTCTGAACAGGGAGAACCGTATGCGGGACATCCCATTGCGACTCTTCTAGAAAAGTCTGTTGTCTCCATTAAACCAAGCAGAGGGATGAAGATTTTGTTAATATTTCACTAAAAACATTTCCACTCAGTTCATTCTCTTCAGAGTTCTCCTATTAGCATTATGAGTTTCTGACCTGCAGAATTTTTATGGGTATTGGTATTACAGGTATCCTGAGGATAGTTTTCCTCTATATCCCCCTGTATTTCCTGCCCCTAATAATCCTCGGCAAGTACCTTGAGTCTGCTTTCCTTTTGTGGGTAAACTAGTACTTCACAATCTCCTATCACCTCAAAATTTGGTACAATTTTTTCTATAAAACCATTAAGGAGTACATTAATTCAAACCATTTTAATTTTCTGTGACAGGTGATACCGCATGCTTCAGAAGATGGTGTGAAATTTTCTCTCACTCACACACATACACATCAAGCTGTTGTGTACCCATAGTGAAAGTGTATTTCTTTGGTACAGCAATCTATGGCTGACTTATGACTGCAATGTCCTGTTACTGGTCCTGTGACCATTCCTGCTGAATTTGCAAAAGGGTCACCTGTGTTTAGTTTCCTTGCCTTACTGAAGACCAATGATGGTTGTGTTCCTGCTTCCTTTGAACTCCCAGGATTTTTTCATCTCAGTAGAAATCTATTAGTAGATTTTTCTTCTTTTAGATTTTGACAGTGTAATTGCTGGGTTCTGAATGAAGATACAAAATTTTCAGGGAAATTAACTGAGTTTCTATATTCTCTGCATGGAAACATACTTGACCACACAGTAACAAAAGTTCAGAGATACTTCTGTACCATTTAAGCCATTTTTCACCACAAAATAATAAAAAANATGCAGGGGGTTTGGTTTTGTTTTAGCTCAAACATTACTGTCTGTCAAAGACTAATGCCTTTATTTTTAGTTTTCAAAGGCCAAAGATTTTAAATTCTCCTCTAAGCAGTGAAAAAAATGGGAGAAAATTACAGATTTTAAAATCTACATATTACTTATAAACATTCTCTACATGTGGGAAGTATGCTTCATATCTGTGAATGTATTTGTTTATGTTAGTATCCTAAAGAAAATAAATGGTAAAAATTATTATTCTGAATATTTTTAGGCCAAAAATGTATTTCCAATGCTGATTTACATTTCTTAAAAGACTAAAATACAAATAGCATGAAACAGTAGATAGAGAACCAACTGCAACCATTTAAATGCATGTGCTAAGAAAATGTTATTTGATTTAACAGCTGAAGATGTTTTCTTACCAGAGACAGGTCTAATAAGACCTTAAAGGAAGTGTGGCCAAATTCAGATAATGCTTATGTACTGAGGGTAAGATGTCTTTGTGAGCAGTCTCTGGCAATAACACCAATTTCTTTGGATGGAAGAGGGAAGATGGAGGTCACCTCATGGCACAGGGAAGGGAGGGTGCTCCAGTGCCTGGTGTTTCACTCAGACACTGCTGAGCTCGCCCCTTACCACCCCGCTGATCTGCTGCCTTCTGAGTGCATCACATCTCCTCACCAACCAGAAACACTGCTGCTGTAGAAGGGCTTAGGCAGGGATGGGTTAGTCTTCACTTAACTGTAACCAACTACCCTGAGCTGAAATTTCTTAGTAAGATAGTAGCACAGAAAATGAGATCAATATGCATTTAATTGGATCCTTTCACTTAACAAGCCCAGTTTTCTTTGGTTTCGTGTAGATACTGGTAGAGATGGCTCAATATATTTTCTAGCAGTTTAAAAAAACTCCAAAACTAAAAAATCTTACTGCTGTTGTTACTCACTACATAAGTTAGTGGCCACCACCACGGCAACACATCACTAGCAACCTAACCTACATGTTTGATAGTTTTTTCACCAATTAAAACCTATTGTTTCAGTAATTGTTTTCTTGATAAACAAAAAGCTAATTAACACCCAGTGTTCTTCACAGAACATTTTATTGAATGAGTTCTGACAAAAGCAATAAAAGGAAACAATTTATTATTTTCAGAGGGGTGTATTTATGGACAGAGAATTTCAGTGATTTGTCTCAGACATCAAAGAATTGGCTACAACACCCAAGTTACATAAGATAAGTTGGGTTATTTTGGTTCAGAATCCAGCTGCCTATTAGTTACACACAACATTTTTCACTTTTGTTGTGCCCAAGTTGTTCTTGGGATCCTGTCTGTTGCCTGCCTAAAAATGTCCCTATCTGGCTAAGGAGGGTATGACTTTAGTGTTTACCTGATATACTGTCTACCCAGAATTGTACAGATACAGCGCTTTTGCCCTGGGTTATCAACCTCTGAAAATGAAGATCTAAAATAAAACTGATGATGTAGCCTTAGCTGCAGGAGAACTCAAAGTCATTTCTCTTTCAGCACAAAGTGGGGACATTTTTTCCTCTGCAGCATTGTGGCATGCTCGGACTGAGTCACTTCTTTGATGTGTAAATGCACCTTAAGAAGGACATTAAATATTTCAAGTAATTGGTATGAACATGAAATCTCTCATTAGTGTCTGCTAGACAGCTGCAAAGTGCAGATAAGAAACTGCATGTGCTAGTACAAGAAAATATTCTGAAATTCTTGAGGGAAGCTTCCTGTCTAGAAATGCCCTGTTTCTTTCTGCCCTTCCAGACTATGTCTGTTCAATCTGTGTCTACTGTAAAAATTCTGGTTATGGGGAAAAGTAAAGCACTGTGTCTGTTAATCTCCTTGCCACAAAGGCTTTTCTTTACAGTGACATGACATCCAGGATCTAGGCTGCAGACCAGAATTATTTTCCCACCTACTTGCAGAATCAAATTTGGATGGTGCTTATTTAAAACACTTTAATTTGTCACATGTTTGATTTTGAAATGTGTTTTCAATAACATCCAGTGAAGTCCATTCTAAAACTGATATGATGTTTTAAATGAAATGACAATAGTAATTAACATTCCACTTCATGGTTAATTAAAATAGATTATATACTAAGAAAACACAAACTTCATATCATAAACTAGTTAATTAGTCTTCTCAAAGTTGCTTTTATGAAGTCTGTTGTTTTCACAAGTTCTAAAGTCTTTAGTTAGTGCAATATGGATGTAAAGAAATCCTCTGGACTGTTTCTGTGGAAGGAGAAATTTTACTTCCCCACATGTACTTCTAGCAGTTTCTGCGAAAGTCTGGATATACAAATTCATCCTTCCTGAGACTGAGCAAGATGTCAGCGGGAATTAAGGAAGAACCATGGAAGTGAAAGGAATTTCATAACAGGCTGATTTTCAGCATTCATTGTGGTTCCTGACTGCACTGAGGAGAGAAGGGCAGTCAAGTGTGTACTTCCAGTATAACCACGTACGATAATCTAGTTTACTAGGGAGACCAGAGATGAAGGCTGGAAACAGAACTTGAGTCCTTCAGAGAGCTGGATGTTTTCCAGATACATGGCAGGGCAGAGTTGCTGTAGTGAAAATCTGATCCTTTTTTAGTGCTGCTCTGAAAGCAGGGTAGGATGATGTCCTTGCTAGTGCAGAATCCCAAGGTACTGAGAGCAGCTTTCCCTGTTATCTAATGTTGTGACCTGCATTATACATTACCCATCAATTATTTTACAGATTTTTTTTTTCATATTTACAGATTTCTTCAAAGATCACCTTCTTTTCTATAAATTTATAATTATAAAAGAATACCAGTTGGTAGTTTTGATGAATAAAACTTTATGTCTACAGATTGGGATTAAGGCAATCTTTTCTCTGACAGTGGTCTGCAAACAAACTAAAACCACAAGTGAGAAGGAACTTCCTCTGGTGGTAACAGACCTTTCAGTCATAACAATTTGTGCAGCTCTGGCTTTCCTGTGAGCATGCAGACCATGCTGGTGGACAGGAACGCTGAATCCAACAGCCAACATCACCTTGTGAGTCTTTAAGCAGGAACAGCTCCAGCATCCTAATGAACAGGGCTGCAGTGCAGTAGATATTATACACAGGAAGTGCTCAGTTGCCAGTGAGGCCAAAGGAGAAATGCTAGTTTAGTTTTGCTTAAAAATAAAGTAAACTTTAAAAGACCACAATACATATAATTAGGTAATCAAATTCTAGAGCAATGCTTGAGCTACGCTTGAGCTACTTCTTGGTCAATCTTCTTCCATTTATGCGTCTTATATTCTGGGGTAGAAATAGTTTTTCCACTTTTGGAGCTCTCTGATATTCAGAAAAAGTGTTTTCCTTTAATGCTGTAAGAAGAACCATAGCACAGCACCTCATAGGAAGTACAATCATAAATGATGCTGTGAAATTACATTAGAACATTTAGAAATGTTCTAATGTAGTACATTAGAAATTTGGTCCTTGGCTTTGCCTTCCACAATCTAGGAACAAGCAAGTGATAAAAGCACCTGGTTTAGCTATTAGTGCTAACCATCCATTTGTCTCAAGTTGTCTTAAGTACATAACAAAATTAAGTTTAACTCAGGACATTTTTTTTCTTCATGCATTAATTTGAAGTTTTTGCTATTCAAACCTGATGATGAGCTCATAAATAAATTTATTTTATTCTTCCAGTCAATCTAACAAATTACCTGCTCCTAAAACCCCTGCATTTCTATGTCATTAAAACACTGAAGCTGGAACAACACTAATATTTCATATCTTTTAGGAATACTGTTCTGTGGCACAGCAGGGAAAAATGTTTGTAGCTGTTTCATTAAAAACCTGTGTTTTATGCTCAGCTCTGCCTAAAATATCCTTATGTAACCTCATGAGTGAAATGCATGATACGTACTTACTCCTGAACAATAGCACTAAGAGGCCTTGACTGATGCGAAGGGGTTTGAGCGTTCAGAAATATTACCATATGTAAGTGGGAGAGCTGGGACTGCACAGCTCAGTGAATATTCCTCCAAGCTATAAATAGCTTTTGGAAAAGGTATCAGATGCAATTTAAAAATGCCCAAGTGCCCACAATTCATAGCCCTGTTATCTTGCATTACTGAGTATTTTTGGTCTGTTTAGAGTCTGATCTAATTTTTGTGCCAGATACTACAATCGGGCTTGCTTATTTTCCAATACAATATCAAGGCACATTCAGAAATACCTATGCAGAGAGAAAAGATACAAGTTACCTAACCTTTTGATCTGGAGAAAAAAAAAAAAAGACCATATTTATTGAGTGACAATCAAAGTTATAATTGCCCACATTAAGAAGCAAGAGGGAACATTTTAAATATATCAGTAGTGAGCCACAAGGCCATCCTAATTGTATAGCAAATTCCTCTTTCTTTGCAACCCTCAATTCAGCAGTGCTCTGTAGCATTCAATTTGCAAAAGGCATAGTGATCCAATTTTGTATTACTGTGAATTAATCTCCTTCTAGTCATCCCAGAATACAGAAGTTGTGTTGCCATTTTTGTGATCCCTTTCTTTTTCGTCTTCCCAATTATATTAATAGTTATGTTCTATTGTTTTTATCCTGACACAATTGTAAATCTTTCACATATGAACTCCACACCATTTCAGGTCTCTGGAAGAAGGATCTATCTTGTTTCTAGTTTTGGTTTCAAACCATGATACTATTTCCATATGTTGTACACCTTCAGCATGTGGGTACTCATACTGAAGTCAACAGGTGACTCAGAGAGAAGCATATGGTTAAGTAGTGGGGTTTTTTCCTTTTTTTTTTTTTATCCAGATTTGGATGTCAAATCGTGCTGGAAAAGCTGGAATGTAACAAAACTGCTCTTCTTCCATGATGTGGAAGAGCAGGACTCCTGACATATTTCCACACTTCCTGTCTGTGTGCCATGAAGCTATGTTTTGTGGGATTTCTTTCTATATAAGTGTATGAGGTTAGAGGAAAAGCTGATGTAGCATGATCCTGTGCAACAAGCAAATTACATAGACTTCATTATGTAACTGGAAGGCTGGATGAGCAGTTCTGCTAATGCTTTGCAGAGATAATCTATTTGAGTTCTATGAAGACTGACAGTGTAATATCGGGTTTTGGTACCGTAACCAAGGTTTTGTTGCATAGATACTAAACAAGATTGTGTCCTAGCCTGTATTCTGGGTTGATTTCTTTGCACATCTCTGCACAGAGTTTCTGTTCAGGTCATGAAGTAGTGCTAGGTTTTCACTATTCATTCTACTCATTAGCTTTGAAGGGGCTGGATTCAAATGCATCAGTTTGCCGCTTCTCTTCTATATGCATTCCTTATCTGTATTTGCAATAGATGAATTGTGTTAGAGTAATCTATTCAGCATAATCCATTCATGATTATTTATTTGTTTATTTGTTTATATTGCCCATTTTTGTGATGGAAAGCAGGGAGACTTCTGGGAACAGGGTCAAACACAGCTTTATCTCTCTATCCTGGATTTTAGCTAAGCATTAGGCATTTACTCTGTGGCATTTGTGTGGAGACATGAGTCTTAGGAATTCATCTTTTTTGGTGAGTTTGCTGTTACTCACGAATATTGCTTACCATATATGCAGTCTTTCTCCTGTTTGAATAGAGAGGAGGCAGTTGCAGAGGAGGATTCTCAGTTCTGGATCTGAGCAGACTCAAGTGCCTGCCATGGAACCTTCATTCCCAGGCTGAGGCATCTGGGAGAGGTCAGTGGTCAGACACAGCTTAGCACTCCTTCCAGGATAAATTCTACTGTGCAAGAACATTGAAATGCCTTTTAAAAGCACTCCAGTTGCTGTCAGCTGTGCTCTAGCACAACTCTGGGCAATTTACTGCCACCAAACATCCAAGCCTGATATCTATTGGAGCTCTCCAGACTGCTGCCAGAAGTGGCAGAATGACATTTTGGCTGCCACAGAGTGCCACCTAAGTCATTAACCTAAAAGAAAGTCAGCAGTGATTTTGAGTTAATGTGTGAGTGCTGAATCGCAGCAAGTATATCATCCCTTCTGCCATGTCGGCTACAGTGGTAGTAACCTGTGCCAGAAGTAAACAGCTCGGATTGGTGACCTCTTGAATCTTCATGAATTCCCAGAGACTGCAAAGAGACTATAAATCTGTCATTGACTGCACTGGGAGTTTAAATATCTAACTTGGATAGTTCGATACTTAGGTACTTTGAATCAATCTCTTTTTGAAATAGCAGAGAAAAAAACCAAAAAACCCATCCAACACCCTCTCCACTTCTCCCACCTCCAACCCCTATACAGAGCTTCCAAAGCAGACGTTTGGAATCAGTCCCTTGTGCTAGGTGTGTGTTTGTATTATCTTTTTGTAGTTCATTACTGTTGCATTTATTTTGCCCATCACCTCACAGCTTTGTAGTAACCTCTTCCGTAGGAATTGGATTTTAAAATGAAATATATTAACTCTTTCTCCCATAGTCACTATTCCATTTACAGTCAAAGAACAGTAAGAATCTATGCCAACTAGATCACATCATCAAGCCTGGTCTCTCAGATCTCTTTTCATTCTGCTTAATTTATCACTTCAGCCCATTTGCCAAGTTTAGATATATGGTTTAATGCCAAGATCAAGCTCTGGAATTTTTTAAAATACAGACATAATCATGATTATGCTTAAATAGGGTTTCATTTTTGTAACTATTTTTAAAGTATATCTGCTTCCAAAACAGACTCTTTTCTTCCTAAACTACAATATTTGAGGGATGTGGAGAAAATATTCTCTGAAATCCCAGCTGGTAGCTGAGGTGTCAGGCACTGGAATTTCTCAGATTCTTCTGCAGTCTTAACTATACAGAGAAATTCCAGCAGGACACAGGCTTCGTTATTAAGGTACAAATTAATTTACTGTGGGTGACCATTACGTAAATGAAAACTGTGATCTGCCCTTCCAAAAGCTGTTTGTTGAAGAGCAATTGATTGTAGAGGATGAATCCTGAGCTGAACATCCCAATCCCTGCAGGAGTAGGCTGGTTTCCTCTCCACGCCCTTCAACCTGACCTGTCCTGCCTTTAGGTTTTCAAAGGTGCCAAAAGTGCTGTCATACCTGACAGTTCAGCTCTAAACAGGGATGTGTCAGCATTGCTGGCTCATGTGTAGGTCTTGGCTTTTGCATGGAGAGCTTGCTTCCTTCTAGTGTTTGGCTGAACACAACAGAACCAGGGAATACACTTCCAAGCCCAAAGGATATTTTAGCACATGTAAAAAATGAATTATCAGAAATGAGTACAAATCACACCATCTCAGGTGCCGAAGTATCACACTACAATAAAAGCCCTCTGCAGTGGATTGTACTGTTCCTGTAGTACCATAGGAGCTCCAGACCTGGCTATTTAACTGCTGTCACTGTTGTAAGGGGATATGTGGAAAATATTTGATGTACATTGACAAAATCTGATCACAGAACTTTTCCTACAAGACTTGACCTATCCGAGTTCATACAATACCAGATAAGGGCTGAGGCTTCTACTGCTCATAGTTAAAGAACTCTTACCTCACTAACGAACAAATTGAAAACAAATTAATGATGAAATGTTGCAATTTGGACAGTAGGTGTTCTTCCTTTCATGTTTGCATCATCTGGCTATTAAAATGCAGCTGATTTTTAAAAATCCCTCTCCCTAATCTCAGGTAATGGATAAGGGAGCTGCTGGGGTTCCATGGGAAGGTTCTGATGGCCATGAAATAAACACATACAATATAATAGTTGAAATAATTAAATTTATCAGATTAAGTTTAGGACTAAAAAAACCCCAGTACTCACTTGGATCTATTGTTTCTGATGTAGACCTCTCTGATGAATTTAGCCAGAACTGACACATTATTTTTGTGGCTTTTGAGCCTTGTCTCTTATATTGGCTTCCTAATATTCTAGCTAAGCCAGTCCTGGGATGCCTGTAGCTACTCTCATTATTCTTTTCATTTCCCAATATGTGTCAGTGTTAAATCAGTGAGGTAGATGAACAGCTGTGGCACAAAAGAATAAAAGGAATTCTTTTCTATCATACTAAATGTTTCATATGTGCAGACCATGAATCCTGAAAATTACTGTCTACAATGTTCCTACATATAATACACTTAAAGACCATAAAATATTTCTTTTATATCCCTTAAATGTGTAATAAAAGCTTGATCTTTATCACTGTTAGCAATGTGGCAGAATAGCAGCAAACTTAAAACTATTTATTGCAATTTATTATGATTAAAAATATAAAAGAAATATATTGTTATGGAGGAATGTCTTTTACTAGCCAATTTAGTGCTCATCCCTCTGTCTGAGATTGCTTGTGGACCAATATACCTAGTTTTACTGCTATTCATTTGGACAAATGTCAGTCATGTGTTTCTCTTGACCTTTTAGTCTATTTAAAGCAAAAAGGAAATAGATATTTATTGTTTGCCAGCCCTTTTTTCTGTCTCATTTCACTGCATATGTTCTGCAATCCAGTTTCCTAGGCAAGCTGACTGCATTCATTTTATTCACCATTCTGCCATCTGTGAAGTAATTAACTTTTGACTTATGGGAAAAAATTATGAAGAATGACAATCATTTTATTTGTTTCCTAGTACCCCTGGAAGATCAGCAGTAATATTGTTTCTATTTAAGCCAGGGGTATGCATGAACATCCAAAATCTGGAAATTGCTCAGAGTGTCTTTTACAGTAGCCATTGTAATTTTACTACAGCTAAAATTTTACTGTCTATGAAGGGTGCTACTGTGAGCTGTATTTCTGCATCTGGGTTGGCTGTGGCCCTGAAACTCAATATGAGGACTGGACTAAACACTTTGATACAGATTTACATCCCCCTCTACCAAACCACAACACGCCTAGAACCAAGATTTGCAAAAGCACTTAGAGATTTAAAATGTTTTAAAATGTTTGAGGTAGGAGAGAAAGATATTATAATTTTTTTTATCTATAAGGAGATTTATATTACTATAAATGTTAAAAGAAAATTCTGCTGACCATCATTACATGATATTAATTTTCATCTTAAAAGGAAGACTCTTTACAGGACTGTTGCAGTGCTAATAACAGTAGAAGATCACAAGTCATGTTCTGTTGTGTGGAGGAGCAGAGAACTGACAAAAATTCTGTTTACCTACTTTGATTATAGCAATTTACAGTCTGATGAACTAGCCTAAAGCATTCACATTCACACTATAGAGCAACCATGTGGAGTTATTCATCCAGGTTGGTGCAATGATTACCTTTCTTCCCTTCTGTTTTAATCCAGTTGAGTTGACACAGGGTAAATTAACAGATATGGCAGAAATTGCCTTTACCAGTTTTTCCACTCCTTGCCCCAGGTGTTGCCCCTTCCAAAGCAGGGCTGGCTGGACCACACATGAGGTTTGCAACCCAGAAGATGCAAAGAATTATAGTGTCTGGGGGAGTATTTTCTGCAGCTGTTCAGGAACTGCTTCAGGTGTGGTTTAGCACAGTTATACAATAGCTTCAGGCATCTTATTGCTATCCTCACTGTGGGTCGACAATATCAGAGTTACAGTCTTTCCTTTAGAGCTGCTAATGTTTCAGGAAACATTTCCTGGGATGGCAATTTTGTGACCTTTTCTCTGCAGTACTTTCTGTTTCAGTAGCAAGCCCATCAAATATCTCCTTCTCATATGACTGCCAGGGATACTTCACCTATCCAGTGAGTGAGCTGAACAGACCCTATGGAGAATGACTGACAAAACACAGGCTCAGGCAAGGAGTGAGAGCTGTTTTAGGTGAATTAGGGTTACAGCATAACAGGCTGTCCAGCTCTCCTGGTGAACCAAAGGCCATCCTACCAACTAAAAACATTGAAAGAGATGAGCAAAGACCGGGAAGGATGGTCAGAGAACAGATGTACTAATCCACAGTCAGGCTCCATCAGGTGGGATTTGAAATTGCTGTGTCTGTAACACAGCTGGTAACAATGGCAGAGCCACAGCCACTTTCCACTCTGCATACTGTAGAAAGGAAAAGATTCACCACAAGAAACCATCAAAGCACAGAAGCATGCCAGCTTCTCATCTCTTCAGCCTTTGGAAATCATGTAGGGAATGTAGGGAAACATTGCTAAATTGTTAAATGAAACCAGTTACATATTCTTATTTTCTAACAGATTCTCCATCCCAGATGGAGAACAGTTCCATGTTCTGATAATTGTCCAGATATAGTCAGCATTTTTTCTGAGGGGGTGGGAGGGATTTTAATAGCATATAAACAGAATAAATTTTTTAGTCCACATACATATTTTAAATGGCCTTTCACCTCTTCCAAAGTTATTTCCTTTGCAGAGGGCCACAGATTTAGGTCTTGTTAATAAAATTTAGAAATTCAGGTTTGCTTATGTTCATTGTCTCACAGGTCCATCTTGTAGTTTCAACTATTCACTCAAAATTATAAAAATATGAATATGGATAATATTCTTGAAAAATATGGGTGGATGCTGTGGTACTGCTGGAATCAAAAATCTGGCATAGTATTACCTGGCATAATCTTTTGTCTCCGTTTTCCTGTCCAGGTCATGAAATTTATTTATTCATAGTCCTGCACAGCCCAAACCCAAGTAAGTTTTCCAGGGATTTAATTAATGTTGGCATTATGTTTTCAGAAGGCAAAGAGCTCATTTCTGTAACATCTGGTGCAAGACAGTCCAATCCCCCCAATTTGTGCAAGTCCTGCTGTAGTTTAAGTCCTCTGTAGTGTTTTAATGTCTAGAACCATTTAGTACAATCAGCAAACTTCAGTAATGCAGTCTTGTTATCTCTTCATATGAGTATGTAAAATAAGAATTGCTTATAGTAATTCTGTAGGATAGACCCTTTTAACCTTTAACCCTGCTGCAGAGTGTGAAAATGGCATCTTTCTGCCACTGTGTGCTCTAACTCAGTGTAAAGCTAGATGTGTGGTCACTTGATTGACTAATCTGCTCTGACTTGGACACCCAGGAATGGGGTTGGCTTTTGGGGTTGCAGCTGCTGGGGGTTGCTGCAGACAAAAGTATCATAGGTACAGGCAGACTTGATGAAGTACAAAATGTGCCAAAGTTGGGGCTTCCCCGTTTTTTTGGTGTTCTGGTTTTTTTTGGTTTTTTTGTTTGTTTTTTGTGGGGTTTTTTGTGGGTTTTTTTTTTTGTGTGTGTGTGTGTGTTTATCTGATAGATCAGATATTAAATTTAATCATCTCAAATTATATCTGTGTTTTACCAACTTCTGAACTAAATTCTCAGACAATTTCCCTGGCTCTCATTTAAGTTGCTTCTGTCTCTAGATTACAAGACTGTCTTTTTAGGAGCAGCTTTGCTATCTTTAGAAACAGTTACTATTTTAAGAGTAACTTGCATAAACAGTAGGTTTAATTGCACTGGATTATGCAAAGTATTTTCTGGATATATGGTAGAGCTAGTTCAGTATGCAAAAGTGCCCAGAAAAAAAGGAAATATATTTTCTAGCTGTTAAATGTTAGGGATTGATTTACTCTTTCATATTTAATCCGTTCTAACTGGCCACCACAGCATGGTTGAAATATATGCCCATTCAGTGTAAAATCCTATGCAAGCTTCTTGCTGAAGTAGTTGTTGCCAGTCTTAAAGACCTGAATAGTTATTCGAATATTGCTATCAGTTTCAGACATTCTATCTCTTTCTCAATAAACATTTTTGGGTGTTTATTATTGAATACCAGAATATTGTGCCATACTTTCTGTAGAAACTTGGTTCCACTTATTATTGTCATCAAAAATACAAGCTTGCTTTGTTTTTAACCATTGGTACAATGGCAATTAGAATATCATCCTCCCTAAAGGTCCTTTTCAGATTATTGTCATAGATAAGGTATGGCATTAAAACTCTGATGTTCCTATAAATTAAAACACGTATAAAAGACTTCATTTATGTGTTTATTTTTTTTTCCAAGTGTTCACCTAAAGTTTTGTTCCTTGCCATTGCTAACAAGAACCTCATGCTAAATTTTGGGCAGACAAAAAAGTAAATGCACAAAACTCAGTCCAAATTTTCAACCATACAAGAGCATGTGGTCAACAATAGAGCATTAATAAAGCATTTATCACTTAACAGAATCAAGGAGAGTTTCAGGGACAATTCACAGGAAAGAAGTGGATTTAGCTCAGAAGAATCATATAGCTTACACTGGGATGGGGCAATATTCCCTTGAGTAGTCCTGTAATCCTGTGGCATAGCCTTGCCATGAGAGTTGTGCCTTACTGTTTGCAGATTACACATTAGCCACTTTGGTTCTTTGCACTGGCACGTCTCTTACTAGCCAGAGTTTTGTATTTATTTCATAGATTCAACCAATCCAGCTTGAATGATATGGATTACCTATTTCAAGAAGGAAAAAACACAATAGTTTCTGCATTTCTACTAGTTTTGCTCTCTGAGATTGTGGTAAAGTTTGAGAGTTTTATCTTGACCTCTTGAAACCATTTTCTCAGTAGAAATCACTCAATACAAAAGTCAAATTTTCTGCAGAGTCCTTTTTTGTTGAATTTCAGAGTTAGAGTGTAAGACTCATTCTTTTGTTGAGGGAGCAGCAAGGGCTGAGAGACCAGAGTTTGCTCGTGTCACCAGAGACTCAGCGGACAACTGTCCAGGGCTCTTCGGTATACTGTTCATTCTGCTGAGAGAGTGAAACCTGCCTCTCTGGAAGCTGCACAATAAATATCCTCTTCAGTACGCTCTTTCACATTATTCCTTTCAATCCTTGAATGAAATACCATCTGGTCCTGATGACTTACTGTAATTGCATCTCTAATTGCTCTGTAACTTCCTCCGAGAGTTCAATCTCAGGGAAAGACTTATTCAGATTTACCATTAAAATTGCCTTCAGTATAGCAATTCAGTTATCAAGTCTCCTCTTTCTACATCTCACTGTATCCAAATTGTGTAGAAAAATAAAGGCTACCATGAGGATTTTTCTGGAGTACAGGAATCCTGCTTTGGTTAAATAGAGATATTTTTCTTGGAAAATGTGTTGCAAATCTGACAGGCAGAGAAATAAGACGAATTGGGAAGCCCATAGCACTGAAAAATCTGATATCTATTATCATTTCTGTTGATCACATCTCCCTAGTCTCAGGATTGACGTTATCATTGTCAATCACAATGATATTACACCTTTACTATGAATGCTCTCCTGTATTTAAAGTCTCAATCCTTATGCTGTTCTGATGCTCTATTCTGATGTTACTCAAAGTTACACTTCCCTTATATTTTTAAGAAATCTTTTTGAAGTACTGGAAATCATGGAAAAAATTGTACACACATTTTTCCATCATTGTGCGTGCATCTTTCTGGCCCTGCAGTTGTGGTGTAATGCATCACAGCTCATAGGTACAAGCTGTTGAAACATCCCAGTTAGCGGCAGATGTTGCTGAAAGGTTGTCAGTTCTTTGTGAAAGCAAAACATCTATTCTTTTATAGCCTTCAAACCTGCACTTCATTTAAAGGACCAGACAAAGGAAATATTTTTTGATCCACAAATCAGTTACAGAGATCCTAACACAAGGTCATCCTGCAAACAGGGAAGACACACAACATCTTCTCTTAAGAAAAAGCAGCATGTTTTGCTCTTTCTCTTGCTTTCCACATTTTTCTGTTTCCATTTCTTCTTGTCCAACATCTGAAATCATTTGCAAGTGAGTTTTGTAAACCAGTGTCCCTTACAGAAATTGCATATCTTACTTCCATCTCAGAGGTACAGAGTAATTTTCTGTTGCTATCAGTATCACTTCCTTCTGCCTGTTCAAGAGAAAATGGAAGAATATAATCCATATGACTCAGTCAGTTTTCCCACAAGGATTTTCAGCCCTTCAGACCATAGCATCAGCCTTGTTGTGCTCATTAGGATCTCAGGACTTTTTTCCGATATTAAGTTCAGTTCTGTTCTTTCCTGGGACTGTCCTGGGATCCTGAGCAATTTCAGCAAGATTTCTGGTCAATATCATCAATATGATCAGCTGAAATCACAATGTTATTATCATTGTTATCCCTTATGACTTCACTTGCAAGATTTCACCAGAGGCTACTTGAGAGCTGGCTGCCAGTCTGAAGCAGCATGTGGGCATTTATAGTAGCATTTCTCCAGCCTTGTCTCCACGCAGGAGTGGTAAAAGGATACAGCCTCAGTGTCAGTATTTCCCTCCCTTCAAACCCATGGTCTTAACACCTGCCTCAACACAAGCAAACAGGAGGCATATGGACCCTCAGTCGTCCACTCCTCCTGAAACTGCATTGAAACTCAGACAATCCACTTTGCCTGCAATGATTTCATCCTCCTAAAAGAGAATGGCACTTTGCATCCTGACAGATGTTACATTGGCCATATCCACTGTGTAAGAGAGCACTTTTCACCCTGATAGGTTCAGCATGAAGTAACTTGCAGAGCACTGCAGTTACCAGCTGTAAACAACCACCCACCAGACTGTTTTAAGCAGTCAGTAATCCCCAGGCTGCCAGGTGAGAGGACAGACCAATACTCTCAGTACAAGAAGGAAGATGAGTAGAGTTGAAAACATATCATTTTGTGCTATAATGGGCCACATTCCTGGCTCTCTCTGAGATGCCCTTTGGCATTCTTATTAAAAAAAAAACCCTTCCACTAGATTCTAAACCTATTTGCTGTTAGAAATGACAGTAATTCAAAATGTTTTGTCTCTGTGGATCCTATTATCTAGTTTTCTTTCTCTCTTTTCCATCACCTTGCTGTACTTCTAGGGTGACTCAAAGTGGTAGATGAAAGACAAGTTTCAAATTACTCTAAGATGAGACTCTTGAAGTCCTTGAATTACAGTGCCAGTCAAATATGAGAGATATGGGAGTGTCCCTATAGACAAGGGATGCATAAAGACTAATATTCAGAAAACTGTGGTTATAGTAAATTCGGTGACCATGTGAATGTCATCTGCTTTGGTTGCTGAGAGGAGAGGTTATACAGAAATAGCCTGGATTATTTAATTTATTTTTGAAGTCCTCTTCCTCTTCTGGAGTTTGTGTTTGTGCAAAACTGAATGTTATCATGTCTCCCGTTTGAGCTCAAAGACATTTATACTGTTGACATTACTATAGGTAGTATAAGGTGTTAACTGTTGTATCAGCTAGAAAATCCTTCCCAAACTAAATTAATATATTCCTGTGATTTGTGAGGCACTTTTTCTGGATTTAAGTTTAGGAGTCTTAGCAAAATTTTTGTCAAATCTAAAAGCATTGTGAACTTTATGTCAAATTAATACATATTAATGGAGTAAATTTGGTTTTCCAGCACAGTGACTATCCACTATTTGTTTTCCTTCTTGTGAAATATTAATCATCTCTGCAGGAAATTCAAACAGTACTCAAGTGATAGGTAATAAATCAGAAAAGACTATTTCTTTGTTGTTTTGATAAATGGCTTCCTATTTGTTTTCAGGTTATTTTTGGTATGAGGGAAGGTGCAAGCATTTATCTGGATTTCTTCAGTAAAAGTCGGAATGGAATATTTTACAATAAACTGCTCAATGTTATGACAGTTTAAAACCTGTAAAATTTATAAATAATTCATTTTTTATAAAGAGAAGGAAAAATGTTGGTAGAAGTTTAAGTTATGGACCCTTTTTTTAAGGTACAGAGACAAAACACATGATTTGTCTTCAGGCAAGAATAATTGAAATGTCTTCCAAGATCCATGCACCTTGACCTCTTTTCACTGAGTAACACACCAGTTGCATGACAGGTGCATTTGAAATGTTAAATTTTGATGGAACTGGAAAGTAAAACTAGAGCTAGGTATGTATGTCAGCAGAAATGAAAGACATGGCTAATCTACCAAGAACAAAAAACTATTCTACCCACTTCAGACATAGCACCTGATCAGACATTGTATCACTGAATTGATCAGAGTTCAAATCAGTTTCTCTTGTAGGATGATGAAGTCTGTCAGATTTTTACAAGCAAATGACATGAACTCACTGGACTGGGATTTGAGGAGAAAAGTGGATTTAATCCAGAAGTAACTGACAGCATGAGAGATGGAAAGGGTCAAAGGGGGAAAAGCAGAAAGTGCTTTCTTGGAAAAGTAATTTTTTTTCGATATAACTAAACCAACATAGATGAGCCTTCCAGAGAGTCAGACTAGATAAAATATTCAGACAGACTAGATAAAACATTCAGACAGGCTGTTTTAATCTGGTGTCTTTCTATTCTGTATAAATCTTGTCCTAATCTGTGCTCCCTTACCCAATATAAATAAAATTACTTATACTGAAATTAAAATACAAGGCCATAGGTCTCAAATCTAGCCTAAATTTATGAATTATGAGGCCACTTTCTAAAACTCTTGCAAGTCTGCCATCCTACTGGTAACTTTGGTAGGGAATTGGAGGGACGTTCTCTGTACATTACTGTTCAGAGAAAAGCCTGATTTTAAGTCAAAGAAGGACTTTCCAAGAAACCTCTCAGTGATATATTCTGATATTCATTGCATTGCCTGAGGCATGTCTTTAACCACATTGTTACTAAAAACACCAGTTATGGAAGGTGATATGCAGTCCATTGGCCAGAGCAGCTCTGCAGAAGTGAATACGGTGGGAATTCTGGACTGAGAAGCTTGTTACCAGCTGACATGATGACATTTTGCTGCCCAGTATTTGCCACCAATATTTGCGCCTTCTGCATCACCTGCATCGGAGTCAGTTATTGTAGCAAACCAGAATAAAAAGGAAGGTTGTAAGATGACTTCCTTTCAAACCAAAAAGCACACCACTCATTCAGCTGTACTTATCTGCGGAAGTTTATTGGTGCAGACTTATCAGAGATCCTTTCAGGCATTGTTTTGTCTTATTTGAAGAAATGTGAGCAGTGACAATGGCCTCTCCATGCTGTGGTGGAATACAGCAGCAGGAAACAGAAGCTCAGACTCTATCCCCCCACACCAGCAATCTCAGAGGCCAGAAAGATAATTTTCTCTCTTTTCCTGGTATCTGCATCAGCCAATTTTAAACTGCTTAGTTTCATGTTTTCTAAGATCAGATATCTTGAATTATTGTGCATAAACATCAGCACAGCTGACTTCACAAACTTAGTTATATTAGGGCTGAGTAAATTTCGTTAAAGACTTGATGCTCTGTGAAGAGAAGTTTGATCCTACAGAGTAATATTAACAACTGCTTTCTTTTGTTCTTAGTTTTGCAATGCTGAGCACATATGCAACATGAAGAAAAAAGATAGGAAGTTAACAAATTAAAACTGGAATTAGGAGGAAAAGTTCAAGAACCTTAACTGGAACTTCAGCAGAATTATGTGATTAAATCCAAAGCAGTGCTGCTGTAATCTAAACCAGTAACACTCTATTTATTGCTTTAAGGTCCTCCAGAACGATAATACACGTGATGAATTGCCTCAGTCTTGGCAGAATGGATTAAATTCTTACATCGTTTTACACCAGTACTTGGAAGGGAAGCATCACTCCTCTTCTTAAATTTGAGCAGCTTAATCTTTAGGCTTAACACACTCTGACACACATGGACTTCAAAAAAACACCAAACACAAACCTCTGTGACAGTTGCCCCTTCGTTGTAAAACATATCCCTTCAGATTGCATGAGCTGATGGTGAGTTTGTTTGCCCAAGAACTGGGACACATTTCAATTACCTGCTCAGTGTTTGAGCTCCCAGTTCCAGGCATTGACTGGCACATTTGTCTGTGTCCTGGAAAATTGTCACTGTGTATTATCAGATAGGAGACACAAACTGCCTTTGTAGATAATTGATCCCTAGTCTCAAGGTTACTTCATTTTATTTTATTTTATTTTATTTTATTTTATTTTATTCAATTAATCAGGAAGCAGTTTCCCTCTTCCTGATCAGTGGTGTAAGAGACAAATTTTTATGTCAAAATGGAAAACTTTGTCTTTTGTTAGCTTTGTTTTTTAAAGAAAATCTCAGAAGTATGTTTGATGCATGGATTTTTATGCTGGAGAATGAAAAAAAGAAAAAAGAGGAATCTGTATAATGTACCTAAGAGGCAAGATTTAATGATCTTACCATCCCATTGCCTAGCTCTAGGTAGCTTTCCACTTGAGATTCTAATTGTGGTGGCTTCCATTTGAGGATATCTCTCTCTGTCTACATACCTAATCCAGCCACCAAACCTGTCAAGGCAGATGCTTGAAAGACAGCCATCCTGTCCTTACTTTCTGGATCATCTTATTGGATCCAGCACATTGCTGTTGGGCAGCAGCAAATTAACTTTATGAAATGCAGTTTTTAAATTCCTTCTTATCTATCTAATAAATTGCAACCTTAAAAAAGAAATAATCTGGCCTAGAGATTTAAATTTATCATGGCATTAATCTGACTATGTTTTTACTCTGCTTAAAGTTTAATTTGATTCTTTCCCTCCAATAAATCTCATGTTAATTAAGACAGCCCAAAATGAATTATAGGGATTGTTACTGGATGCTCATTGTTAAATATTTCAAAGATAAACGAAGCTACTCCTGCCTTTAAGTGAAGCAGAAACAGCATGAGGGCATGAACACTGATGGGCATGAGATGGCAAATTGTAACATGAACAAGAGCTGTGAGGCTCCTACCAGCAGATCTTGGCTTGTAGACCCAGTAAAGACAGTGACAAATCTGTTATTTCTATAGGGAGTACATAAGGTGCACTATCAGTCCAGAGTAGCTGTCTGGGCTTTTTTTTTGGCAGTGGCCACCAACACAAGTACCCCGTGCCAGATGTACATAGCACTACTGGAATAGTGTGTACAAACTCATGTGCAGAGTCAACAGTATCACACTGCAGCTGAGCCAGTGAATTTCAACATTTATCTATAACAGGCTGCCATCCCAGTCAAGCACTTTTCCTCTCCTTAGAAGAAGGCTATCAGTGATGCCAAGCTCTACAAAGAGCACACAGTTCTTCTTTCTAATTTGCATTGGCTTGAAATGTAGTTTTTCAGATATACTCGAAGGTAGAATTGAGCCTAAATAAAGGCCTCATTCCTGCAAAGTGTGATGTGCATGCAAATAACTCTTCTTACAAAGGTTCCCATTGACAGCATTAACTTTATAGCCAGATGTTTTGTGAAATCAATACCTTTGACAAGAGGGAAGTTTTTTAAATATGAGACGCTGAGCTTTTCACAGCCATTAGAAATGAATATTCAGGACAATTCCTGGGTTTAATTCAGATATTATGAAAAGAATTGTTTCTTCTTCATAGAATATGACTAGTTGTATAGTTATCCTGGTTGACCAGCTGATACTGACAGCTGTAAAGCAAGAAATATCTGTGACAGTGCATAACTTCATACTCTAAACAGTCCTTTTATTTAAAAGTTTGTTGAGCACAAGAGGATCATGAATCCTTAACAAGTTTATTAGACTCCATGAACTGCATAAAAGATTTCTTTTCTAGTATTGTGCAGCTGGTACTGTATATTGTAGTATAATTAAAATCAGTTGCTGAAATGGCAAGGTCACAGTATCTCTTTTAGGATAATAAACTAACTATGTTAACTTTTTTTCCCAAAGGGATGGACTCACAGGATTGGGGGTTTAGATGAAGAGTGCACAAGAGTGCATATAAAGCAGTAGCAAGTGGTAGAATGATCAGCAGAATTACATAAAGACAAAAACAGCAGCAACTGATAATGTTACAGGTTGATGCCATCCAGTGGTTCACCAGAGTACTCAGGGACAGGTTTTGAGTAGTGTCTGGTACCATTTATAGATCAGGCTACAGAATTGCTCCTCTCTGTTATTATCATTCCAGTTGAACTTGCTTGTGTTTAACAAATGTTAATTTACTTTTTTTCTAACCTAAAATTGTGTAATACCTTTCATATATGCTTTGACCTAATTTCATATACACAGATATATATTCTCTATGTCATGTGTCTGTGTGCACATGCAGACAACAATAATGTTATAAAGCTATATGGTACAGTTTCCATCTGAAGGGGCATGCCTCAGCTATTCAAAGAAAAACCGGCAAATTTTTCTGTAAATCTTGTTAAATATATGTGCTCCATAAGTGGAGCAATTGCTTTATATCACGGCTCTACATAGCGATAGACTTTTTATTTTCTCAAAGGCCCATAAAGGGGAGACATACTAAATGGACTGCAAGCAATTATGAATGCTTGAAGCAATTATGAATGCTTGCTAGAAGTAACCTGCTACACCATCCTTACAATATTGCAATTTATTTATGTGGCCACTATTTAAAAAATATGGAAATACCAAAGGACTCGGTGTAGTGGGTTTCAGGTGGATGTATTGCATTGCCAAGCTGCAGAAAAATTGCCTGTAGACATTAATTTTATAACGTTCAGTAAGCAGAACTGGTATTCTGGTTAGTTTCAAATCAGGAAATCAATGCAAAATTTTAAAAAAATTAACCCAGGCCCTGACCAGAAATCTGCTTGCTAGTGTGTGAATGTTGATTTTAGGGAATTGAAGGAGATATTGAAAGTCGTTTCTTCCTTTGAGAATAGACATCAGTGCTAAACAGCTCTGAAAGACCATAAAATAGCTCACACTACTTTTCCATGCAAAAGCAGCTTCAAGGAGTGTTCTGCATTGGAATGCCTGCAATTCCCTGTGGCGTCACAACGGATGGCATCAGAACATGTTGCAGTACATTAAAGGAACTACCAGATTCTGTTGTCCTGTGTGACAACTGCATCAATTTCATAACTGCAGATTTGGGTGGGAAGGAGTGTGCAGTTATGAAGGAGAAAAAAAATTCTGTGTGGCTCCCTTTTTCTCTTCTGTAAATAAAAGAAGCAGAAAAAGAAAGAAAAGGGCTGAGAAGTGCAAAATGACTGACAAATGAAGTTATCCCTCTTCCATTTTGACGGGAATATAAAGGGTGTTGAAAACAAGCCAGTTTCCTGGCAGTCTGTTTCATAGGAATTCCTGTCTGCTAACAAGACTGATTAAAACAGCAACTAAACTTTAAATATGAGTTAGCAAGAAAGCCTTTTGAAAACTTAATTGTTGCAGTTTTTCCGTTCCCTAGAGTGCCAAGCAGCAGGCAGTTACTGTCATGCCAGCCTTCTCCCCCACACACTTGTTAAGTCCATAGCATTTCAAATATAGACCTAAGGTTTCTGAGTGTGTGTTAGCAGGGAAGTGCCTTCTCTCATTTAGCAATTATTACTTTTTTTCCCTAATCTCAGCCACAGGCGGTTTCATTTTACTTTGATCAACTGTCTTGTCTTTCTATCACTTGTCTGAGATCTGAAGAGAGCGAAACATCACTGAGAAAATGCTTGTGAACTGGCATTAATGTGATTTAACTCATTTGAATAAGTTTTGGATTAAATTTGGCACTTTTTTATCTGTAAGTTTGGATAGTTAGTTTTCATAGATGTTGGGATGAGAAAGCATGAACACGTGGATTCACTGCAATAGTTAGAGGTGCCTACATACATCTGTGCTCTTAGTGTGCTAATTTCTATTACATAATCCTGTGCTTTCTTGTATACTTGCATCGATTATTCCCCACATCCTCAAACTTTGATCTTGCCTTTTCCTCTAAAATACAAGGATATTGGTTGTTACAGCATACTGAAAGTTGACTAATGGCGTGAGTGAGAAGAATAAAACCAAAGATTTCTCAGGGCAAAATACTGGCTGCCTGTCATGTCTCTGCAGAGACTCAGCTTCTCTGGTACCCTTGGAGGCTACACTGCAGAATAATGATTTCAGCAGCGGGTTTTTGCAATTATTATTTAGATCCTTGTCAGACTATTTAGGGCTTTATAGCATTAAATTGTCCCTTTTCACTTCCACCCAGGAGCTCACTCAAGGCCATTACAGTGGTGCTGAGGGTAGTGTAATGGGCTTACCTCCTACTTATCCTTCCATGTAACCCAGGTTTCAACATCTGAGGCATCACAGGCAGGCTCTTTCTGAAAACGGTATTACAGTGACCTTATTTTGGCAAATCCAGCAGTGGAGAGCAAACAGCATGGAGATGAACTGGTCTTTGCATTAGGAGTGCAGGAGCAGCCTGGCCAACAAAAATAAGGCCCTGATTTACGAAAAGGAGTCTCCTCTGTTTAAAATAGGTTGCCAGGGTAAACTGGGATGAATGTAACCTCTGACTTGATTAACTGTGTAGCACCTAAGTGCTAAGTTAATGTGAGTATTGGGTAATATATTCCACAAGTTCAGCACCTCCAGACAAGATGAAGCTGTAGAACTGTGTACCACAGGAATCTGCTTATCTTTCTTACTGCATCTAGTGTAGTCCTGGGAGTCAAACAGTAAGGGAAACACCATTCCAAATAATGACTTAGACCAAACAGTTCACAACATAATTGTCTTATATGTCATTCAAAGCATCTAGATTTCTTACAGCAGCCTAAAAGTGCTTTGTTACTGAGTCTTTTCTAAGAATAACACTTGTTAGCAATATTGTCTTAAGGCTGAAGCACTTTCTGGTTTATTATTTCTCACCATCCTTTTGTGCAGTCCATTGTACTATGAGCTAATTAAATCTGTTGTCTCTTAGAAATTACAAATTCCTTGTTCTGTGTTTATCTTGTCAGGTTGAACACAAAAAGGAAAAATTTGTTGGTAAAGGCAGATACATAACTAAGATTGATGTAGATAGATCTTACTGGATCACTTGTTTAGTACTCTCAAGCTTCACTGTCCAAACATTGAAAGGGTTTGAATTCCTGAATACTTGCAATGTGCAAAAATAATTGGCAAAGGAAGGATAAAACATGCAGTTAGTGGCTTTGTTTTGCTAATTGTTGTTAGGAGTTTGCAGATAAGCCCACAGTAAACCACTTGCTTCATTAATTCTGTTATAAGCATCATGAAGAATGCCCTTCCTGAGGAGGACTTTGAAGAAGTATAAGAAAAAGGGTTTGTGGGGTAATTCAGAGAAGGAATTCAGAAATGTCTCTGTAGAGTCCTCATAACTTACTACAGAGTAAACAAACAGGCTTGTAGCATGCACAGTTGCAATAGTAGAAGACACAAAAGGCAAAACCCGAATTCAGAGAGGCAGAGATATAATATTCTTCTTTAAATTTGTAATTTAGTTTTAGAAATGTATAATATCTACAATTACATTATAAACTGTTGCCTTGAGCATTCAAAAATGCTCCCACTACAATAGAAAGGATGATTATTTCGTGAAATATTGCCAAAGACAAAATACAATTTGTAGAACAGTCACTCTGCCTTCAGTAGTCAAAAAGTTACCAAAATAATTTTGTTAAATAATCAGTTTATAGGCACATAGATAATAAAATAACAAAGTGATAAGAAACATCAATTTATCAAGAACAAAACAAATCAAATCAGTCTGTGGGGGTTTTTTTGACAGTGTAACTGGCCTGGTGGATACAAAGGAAGCCGGGGATGTGATATATTTGGACTTTAATAAGGCTTTTGACACACTACCAGTTACATTCTCATAAGCAACTAGAGGAAATGTTCTGGATGAAATTGCCATCTGGTGGGTGCACCCACTGGCTGCAGAAATATACTAAAAAGTAGTTATGACAGTTCACTGTCAAATTAGGAAGACATATAACGTTCTTTACAGACTTTTCCTGTGTTTTGTTCAGATTTCATTAATGATCAGGAAATGCTCATTAAAAAAATGGAGATTTTTTTTTTTTCACTGATAAGATGGGAATATTTTGGAGGATTAAATTCAAAAGTCATGGCAGTTTGAAGAAGTGATTTGAAAATCATCGCACATGAAAGAATTGCTATGCTTACTAAGAATGAAATACTCAGAAGATTTGAAGTAAGGGTGATAATATGGTACAAAAGAGCAGGGATAGATCACAGTCAAAATATGAAACTGCAGTTTCATACTGCTATTAAAAAAAAAAAAGCAGAGCAGAGGAATTTCAATGTTTGTGTCTAAAGCATGGAAGGTAAGAGGTATTTTGTTTTACATATGGCATTTTAACTAGACCATTATGCCAGATGCTTGGATTTCAGAATAGGTAAACATTGCTAAGAGTCAAAAAGAAAGTCAAAAGAGATATGAGAAGTTTATAAAATGGCTTGTGAGGGATGTTTGAGAATTTGCTTATTTGTTGTGGCTTCTTTGTTCTGAACAAAATAAGTATGAGAAAGCTTGTCATAAAAAGAACTGGGAAATATTAAGATTATTGTAATGATGAGAAATTGAAATTCCCTCTTATCCACTTAGTATAGGACAAAAGTAGTTAGCAAAATTTATCCAAGAGAGAGTTAAGTTAGATGCTAAGAAAATGTAAATGTAAGGACAGATTGTGCTGGAACATGCTAACTGTGCAGTCTCCTTCACTGGAGATTTCTGAGGACACATTAGATGAATGTGTAATCAAGAGTGAGCTGGGTATGCTTCATCCTGTCTCAGAGATTTCTTTCAGAATTGTGTGATTTCTACTTAGTAATGCAAATGTCTGAAATTAGCACTTAGGTGGATTCTAGAAAATAGCTCCGAGGTGGATTCAGGCAAAAGTATCTTCGCCAACAGACTGGTAGCAAAGCCTGCTGACGAGACCTGGAAGCTAGGAATGAGGGGGTGAAGGGAGATGGTGACCCACAGTCCACTGGGGAAGTGGTGGGCTGTGTTGGCAGGAAGGTGCAGTAGAAAAAGACACCCACTTCAAGCATATGAAGGCAAACAGGGAAGTGCCACAGACAGCATCATGAGGGAAGCCCATCTACAGCTGAATCTTGGAAAAGACAGGAAAGGGAAGAAGAAGGACTTTAGCAGGGCCATCAACAACAAAGGACAGATCAGTGAAAATGAGGGCTTGACACTGGATGGGGTGGGGGAGAGAGGACATGGGAAAGGGTGAGATACCTAGTGTCTTCTTCACCTCAGCTTTTACTGATACAATCTGTCCTGAGGAATCACAGCTCCCTGAGATCCATGAGAGAGGCTGAGCAATTAAGTTTTATACTCTGGAGGACCACATTACAGAATATTAAACCAAGTGCACATGCACGTCTGTGGGACACAAGTGAATGCATCCATGAGGACTAAGGCAGCTGGCTGATGTCATTGTGAGGCCACTCTTGATTATCTTTGGAAAATCGAGGTGACTGGGGGAGGTTTCAGAGGATTGGAAAACCAAAGGTCACTGATATGTTCAATGACGGCAAGCAGGAGGGTCTGGGGAACTACAGGACAGTCTGCCACACTTTAATTTGTTGTGATAGTGATGGAGCAAATCCCACTGGAACCATTTCCCAACACATTATTTTGTTTTAGGCATTTTCCAATCCTTTGTAGAAGAATGCAAAACATTTTTTGTTATTTTAGTATGATACACAGAAGTTTCATGTCTACAATGCTGAGGCTCTCCTTGGTTCAGCGATCTTGCTAGTCAAATGTCACCTACCTCTCAGCTTGTTGCTAAGACAGAAATTTATAGCATCTCACAAATGCTGGTGGTACTCCACCTAGTCAGAAAGTCTCTTCCAAACAGCACACTCCTACTTTCTAGTAGGGGTCAGATTAAAAAAAAAATAAAAAAAAGCCTATTTATTCTGAACTCCCCCGTTTCTGTATGGCCATCCTCATGCCATAGTTGGGCATAATAAAGTGAAACCATCTGCAACTAGCAGATATATATGAGAGAGAGAGAGGATGAGATTATCTGGGTGCAGACTGATTGCAGTTGCAAAAGTAATAAAAAGATTTTAAGGGAACAATTTTCAGGAAGTTTAATTTGTAGAGTGAGAAAATTAATTGAGAGCATAGGCAATTTTCATCTTTCCATCCAGCAAGGAGAGAAAACTGAAGGGAAATAGTGAATATAATCAGAATGACAGGAAAAAGAAACAGTCACTTATAATTGTTCTTGGTGACAGCATAATTTTTTCGATACAGAGGTGTCTGCTTTCAATAGCTCTGGAAATACATGAATGAACTATTTATTATGACTAAAACACACAATAAGTCAGAGGCTTAGATGGGACAAATTCATATTCCCAAATTTAAAATATTTTAAAAATCACTATTTAACATACAGGTGAGACACATACTCTCACACAAATTTTGTTTTCAGCAAAAAAACAAACAAAACAAAACAAAACAAACAAAACCAAAACAAAATCTTTGTAATTCAAGAGGAAGAATTGTACAGCTTTATTAACCAAAGCATGGCTGTGAATCTCTATTGAGGCTGTGGGGGAAAAGCTGTCTTGAAAAAATTAAGATATTTCAACATTTGCATTTTTTCTGAATTAGCATAAAAATAAAATATCTAATTTTTTTCATAGAACAAAACTACTTTTTGTAACAAGCTTGTTTTCATATTCACCATGGCCATGCCTTAGGCTGCCTGGTGCCTGATTCTGGGGATGGTTCTGCATGAGCTATGGTGTTGGGAGAATTTAGTGCTGTTCAGAAGACTGCTTATTAGCAACTGGTCTAAAGGAGGTGTTTGCCAAAGGAAGCAGAGTGCAAGAAAACTACAGCCCTTTCCAACATGTTTCCTTTTCTAGGAAAGGTGGGATACTACTCTGTCTGTAATTATAATGAACTGTCTTGTACTGAAAGGATCCTTAGCTGGCAATTGTGTCTCATTTTTAAATGCTTGATACTGGATGAGCTGTGAAAAGTAAGTGAAGCAGATCTGATAATCTGACCCACACGACTCCTTAACAAAGTAAACATTATCAATGAACTCTTGATTTCCTGTATCCTCAAGGAAAATTGCTTTGGAAGAGGAGACTGCTCATGAGTGGCTCTTGATAGCCTCTTTTCAAATGCTTATCTTCCTGGATCAGCAGGCAAGTCTTGTTTATGAGGAGGGGTCCACTGCACCTCCTTGTTCTGGATACCAAGGGTAATTCACACACCTCTGTATCTTGGTTTTCATCATGTTCTGCTCTGCTGTAAATACCAGTTTTATTGACAGCTATCAGCCTTTCTGACACTCCTCTGTTGGCTGGAGATGTGAAATTCCCCAGCTCCATTTTTTGTCAGAACATCTCCCAGAGATATAATGAGCAGCAGCAGGGATTGGAAAAAAACACTTGATAAGTGCTCAAAACCCAGCTTTGTTCATTCTTTGTGGCAATGTGCTCTAAGGTTTGCTGCCTAATAGTGCTCACACTACAAAACAGTGCCTCCTACGTGATTAGCCTTTCCCACTATTAAAATATTGCATTCTTTACGTTTAACCTGATTGTAATAAGAACTTTCACATCTGGCTGCTGTTGGAATTTTTTTATGAGAAAAACAGTGCAACTGTGTTTTAGGCACTCCAAAATCTCTAAAAACAATACAAAATAAATAAGCTGTCACTGACAAGGACAGAAAACAAGTGCTATCACGGAAAACATGCCATTTCCTCACATTTTGGGTATTTGTGTAATCTTTGCTGTATAGCACAATTATTCTGAAATTTTCAATTCTTTTCTTTCTTAAAACATAGTGTCTTTAATTGTTAAAATAGCTGCCTGTCTAACGTTCTGTGCTTCTGCCCTATAGAATTAGCCTTGCAGAAAAATGCCTCAAGGCAAAAAGAGGCAAGTCTGAACTTGACCCACATCCAGAGATTTTTGTGAACACAAACCCCATGGGCTGTTGAGTTGGTAACGATTAGAATTGCAGAAAGTTTTTTCTGATTCTGTTCTTCCTCATGGCAATGCAAAGCAACAAGGAGAATGAATGCAGAAACTATGTTAGTGCATTCATATCCCAAATTCAAAAGCACTAAAGAAGTAGATGGTGGAGAAATAATATTCTGGCTGCAGAAATAATGCCAGATTACATTACAAAGGGGTAGGTATGTATGTGTAAGTCCAGTTGGGTTTTAGAAAATAAGAAAGATCAGTCTGCTGCCTTACAGTTTCCAAGATGTTATCATGAGCTTCATGGTTTTGACGGTTTTTTGACTTTATCTCCTCTCTTGAAAAAAAATTGCCTTTATTCAAAATTGTTTGTTTGTTCTGTTAATTTTAATAGGATACTTCTCATGATTAACATATCTGTCACATCCATACATCTTTGAAACTAAAAGTGAACTCATTCCTAACATTATATAATCTGCACTTCATTGCATCTTTTAAACAATGGTGAACTGCTGCTTTGTTCATTGTCCCCTAATTATCTTTAGGACATATGTAGCCTTTTAAAAAAATTTTAATATATTTAAACTTTTGTTTAGTGTCTCTGAAGTCAATACCATTTTTATTTTACAAATAAATGCACTAGAATTAAAGTAGAGATAAACTAGGGACATAAGTGAAGTTTTGACATTCTAGATTTTGCTATGGCCCTTGCATCTTGAGATAGAATAGAGTACAGGGAGGTAATTTTCATATTTAAAAATCCTGTCAGTTGCAGTTCTGGGCTCAGGTGTATGTGTGGAGACACACCTGCTGCTGGCAGAAAGCAGCCGTGGGTTGCCCATGCTGCCACCATCTGTGGCGCGTGCACTGCTTGGCAGAGGGATTTCCCTGTATTTCCTAGGAGGCAGGCCCCATCCGTGCCTGTTGCCATGGCCACATTCTCCCTCTTAGCATCCTTAAGTGGAGAAGAATGCAATGGTGTTGCTTCCCCAGGAGATTGACTATGTACTTTCACCTTCCTTGAGTTCAGCATCAGCATGGCAGAATGATGAGTTTTGGTGATGCACCTGGTAAAATACAGCAAGATGGGGAAACTTCAACCACAGAAGTGGGCAAACCAGAAACTGATCTTCAACTGAAGGCAGTTTGTGCTCCTCATTGCAGCACTGAATTTAGAAGTCTTCATAAATAAATAAAACAATATATGTTTTAATAAAGATATAGTCTCTCTATATACATAGTTATTATGTAACATATTATACCTAGAGGATAGGTTGCAGTTTCCCTGAATTATTAAATTTGGGGTTGGATTTTCAGAAAAAAGTGTAGCACCTGAGATGTGGTTCAGGGATTATCTTTTCAAGTACTCACCACTTTAGCTTAATTCACAGACCTTCCATAATATCAGTCAATATTCCTATTTTTGTAAGAATAGCCTTAATTTCTCAGTAAACAAATCTCTTTTTCCTAGCTTGCTGTGGTGATAACATTTTACCATACAAGCAGCTGCTCTGTAAAGATTGAAATGAGGACTATGTGTTAATACCACAAAGAAGAAACATCAGGCTGCAAAGTGCCCTTTCTTTGTCCATGTGCCAGCACTATGAAGAATCAATACAAAATGAACAATTAGGATGAGAAAGAAAACAAACATAACTCTGCCCCCATTGCTTCTTTCTCAGTGTTAAAAACCTTGTTGTTAAATAGGCAGAGGGGAAAAGATAATGAAATGCTGTGAGATATGAAAAAAATAAGCTCTCAGAATTTAGGACTTTGTCTTCCTCTAAAATGGCAAAGACCAAGGTCATTTTAAGTCAGTGAAACAGGAGCCATTCTTCTGTGTCCTTCAATTAAAGCAGGGTGTGCATAAAGATGATTTTCTCTACTGCATCCTTTTCAGGCTCTGACCCAGTAATGACAACCCAGTTTAGCATGATGACTTTGATAATCATTGTTATCTCAGGTGTGCAGAGGTGGTGAGGAAGAAAAACATCTTATAAATGTCTGCCACCATAATAAAGTGACAGTATATTTTACTGTTAAGGAATGGGAACTTTATTTCAGAGAAATTGTAGAAACAATTTAAGCAGTCATTGGTAGAGACAGAAAAGATTTACAGGGAGAGGAGCTCCAGCCAATGAGCAAAATCACATTTCAAAGGATAGATTTCATGATCCTTAATAGGGGTTTTAGTGGTGCACAGGACTTTTGCTGTGTTATTTTTTGCAGTAGGCAGACATCCAGCAAATTCAGACACACATCCCACTTGCATGTACTGTGGGATATGGAGTTGAGTAAGCAGGGAATAATCCTTCCAGATGCAGAACAATAATTCAGAAATAACGGCCTAAAGTAAACAGAAGAATTGCGTGTGAGGCTTTCACACCATCTCCTAGACTGAGCATCTGTTCAGCAGCTGAGGTGGATACTTAGATGCAGAAGCAAATCTTAGTATTTTTGCATAAGCACAGGCCACTTTCTCCGAGAAGGGATTTTCCAAACTGCTATGCTCCAGTGTGGAGGGCCACCTGGTGGGGGCTGGCAGCAGTGCCTTGCTGGGCTCGCCTACAGAGCCCAAAATACTCTCTTTGACATGTTCCTTTGGTTATTATTCTCGGGATTTCTGTTTGCAAAATCTTCATAGTCTCCTAAGTTTTTCTGCCTTTTTTTTTTTCTTATTTTTTGTTTATGTATTTCTGCAATTGTAGTTATTCTTTGCCAAATAGGATTCATGAACAAGACTAACTGTTAGTGAGCCATTCCATAGCTGGACAAAATGTTTTAGCAAAAAAAAAAAAAAAAAAAAAA
>VXBB01011783.1:69863-89486 GCA_013399915.1 Illadopsis cleaveri | reverse complement strand
TATCTTACAGATGTAAACCACATTCACCAAATAATTTCATGTTGGGGGAAGAAGAAGATGCCTCATTTAGATGAATGCTTGAGCTAGACAAGGGCAATTATTTTCTATCTGCCTGCTGTCTAAGAGCTTAGAGCAGTGTGGAAGGCTGGAAGGGATTTGATTCAGTTCTAATAAAATCCATCCTCTGTAAGACTGAAGGCTGGATGTGGGCTGAGGAGGAGGTGCCGATAATCAGATCATGAGATGTTCTAAACAAGGGCTTCCTCACTCTTCCGCTTTGAGATTGCTTCATTATTTATTAAATACTGACATAATTACACATCCCAAAAAGAAAGAAGAAAAAGAGGAAAAAGAAAAAGAGAGAGAGCCGTCTGAGACTGATTCTCCAGCTGTGTGCCAGGACTTTTGCTGGATAGACAGTATATTAATGCGCTTGGATGCACTACAGGGATAGCAGGGGTTAGACCAGATGACCTTTAAAGCTCCCCCTCCAACCCAAATTAATCTGTGACTCCGTGATTTGACACACACCAGTGTTCACACAAGTTACTATCGAGTTACACAGAGAAAGTTCCTCAAGAGGTGAAATGCAAAGCAGACCGCCTGTTGTGGCACCAGGGCACTTTCCAGGGAGGTAGGAAATGGGAATTCAGATCCCCTCAAAAAGAGACACCTGAGCTTGGGGCTCTTAAACTGTAAATCCCTGAAAGGCTGAATGAACCCACCTTTTCTCTTTTTTTGTTTGGCAACTCCAGGCTTTCTTTATCATTGTTCTTTTAACAAGTTCTGAAATAATATTTTATCCAAGAGAAAAAGATTTTTTATTTTTTTCACAGTAGGAGAAAATGGGGGAAAAATCTGTATGAGCCACATAAATGTGGGTGTTTGATCCAAATCAACAATTTGATTCAGCTAACAAAAAGTCTCACTGCCTTAATTCCAAATGTGGGTTATTTTATTAAGTACTCATATTCCCACTGACATTTCAAAAAAGCATTCAGAATGTGCTCCACCTATATTTTGCATCAGAGTTTAAAGAGAGTGTTGAAAATTCAGGCAGTGAATTTTCTAATTTCCAAGTATTTCATGAAAACAGAAGCTTCTTTCAGAATGTTGAGCATCCTTTAGCCCAAGAAATATCTAGGGCATTTTATTTCACTGTAGGAAACAGTAGCAAATATGATTATTCTTTTTTTGTTGTTTTAAACTGTCACTTTTATGTAATTAATTAAATATGCAACACAGGTCTGTTATGAGAAGTTTGAGTGTGCTAGACAGTGTAGCTCTTATCTTGCAAGAGAGATTGGAAAACCACTTATCTCTATTCATCTGTGGGGCATTCAGTGTTTCTTGCAGGGTTGGGGTGAGCTGAGTACCACAGCCTGCCCCCTTCTCACCTGATCCCCTTCATACAGATCATTTGCATTAAATTCACTTTATGTCTGCATAACACCCCCACATCTGCTTTCCTGCAGCATCAGGTGGACCCCATATCCTCAGGTCAAACACACTGCACTCGTCTGGCTGCTCTGACACTGCTGCTCAGTCACCATAAAGGTCTGATGAACATTTTCTGTCTGCAGCTGTTTCTTCACTGGTCTCGGGAGCAGATGTGGGCTGAGTGAGTGCCCTGGCAGGGAATGCACAGCCTCTGAGGCACAGGCAAAGCTCCCAGCCTGTGGGACAAAAGTCAGTCCAGGATTTTCAAATTTCTTTGGTTTTAAAATATTGTTTCTTTCGTATTTTTGTTCCCATTTTTCTTTCCTTAATTTAAAAAACACATTCTCATATTAATATACTTCATGTCAGAGGCATTTCTAATTTGAATGCCAGAGTAACAGAGTGGCTGTAGTTTCTCTGCTTAGCACATGAGCTGCTGTTTATTCTAGAAGATCTTTCAACAACACATCTTATTATCTCAGAAAAAAAAAATGATGCTGCATTCACAATGCCCTTACAACCTGCTTCTAATTATTATATAAACTTTGATAACTATTTTCACTGTAAAGACAATGAAACAAAAACAATTGTCTGCCAGCAAACACAAAGTCGAACATCAACTTTAAAAATCTTTGTCTCATATAAAGTACAAACCATGGCATATGCTTCAGAAAAGCTTTACTTCTTTCGACTTTTCACCTGGTTTGTTGCACATGGCAGCCTCTTATTGCTGTTCTGTTTCACAGAATCAGCTACTCACCATGAGCATTCAAGCAGAATTGCTGATTTTACAAACATATACATCCACCTGTCAAAACCATAATTCACATTAAATTGCGATTGTAAAATTAACATTCTTTCATGAACTAGGTTGCATTTGATCTTACATCTCATGAAGCAAGAATCTAGGACAGAGCCAATTTGTGATCCTAAAATTACTGCTGTAATGTCTAAATTCATGTGATTAAAATTTCAATTGTTCATATGGGCTGTTCACTTAATATTTGTACTTGTGATCCTTGTGGGTCCATTCTAACTCAGAATATTCTGAGGTTCTGTCCTGTCACTCCATGTCTTTGTCAAATTTTTTGAAATTGATTCAAATTATATTTGAAAATTTCAATTTCAGTTTATTGCTGATGATTCAAAAAAATTGCAATTTTATTTGGAATACCATTTCCTTGAGTTCCTGTACTATTCCAGGAGTCAAAGCAAAGCATTAACACATGCTAAATTTCTGTGAGCTCATTACTGAAACAAGTTCAGAATAGGGCTACCAACATGATAGGGGCTGGAGCACTTCACCTGAGGGGAGAGGTTAAGGGAAAAGGTCTTGCTCAGCCTTGAGAAGAAAAAGCTTCAGGTTGGTTTAACATCAGCCTTCCAGCGCCTATGAGGACATTGCTGAGATGGTGAGATGAGCTTCCTCTCAGAAGTGCATGAGGCAGGATGAGAAAAAATGAGCACAAACAGAAAAGATAGGCTTGGCCTAGACACAATGAGAATCTTTTTTTGCAGAAGTCACAATCCTGTATTAAACCAGGCTGCCCAGAAAAGTTGTGCAGTCTCTGTCCATTGTTAGACTGGACTGGATGAGTATCTGGTTCTGTCTCCATAGCTGACCCTGCTTTGAACAGGAGCTTAAATTACAGACAGGTTCCTGAGGTGTCTTAAATTTTCCTGTGAACCTATAATACATTGTTTGAAAGGAAAATTGTCTATTAGTGTGTCAGAAACAAACACAATACTGACACAGTAGGAGTTGCATGAGGAAACCTCTAAGGTTTAGCCGTCTCAAGAGACCTCCAACGATGTCATGCTAAACTGGATGTGTTCTGATAAAGGAGCTTTGCTGTGATTACACATAATGATCCCTAAAGCCACAGGAGAATATTACTTTATCTCCTTGTCATAGGCATGGAAATGTCTACAGCAACGTTACCACTGGGAAGGAAAAGTTAAAATAAGAAATTCTGACAGGAGGAACTCATGAAGTGTATCACCCTCATGTAACAGTGGTTATGCACTAGAAGGGGTTGCTTCCACTTCTGCCATTCTTTTTAAAGAGTTTAGCTTAAAGAATCTAAATCTCTAAGGCTCCATAGCCTTTGATGTAATTATTTGAATTTTATTTAGATGTAAGATTCATGTTAAGTGGCATAGTTTCTGCTTAGTCTGAAAGGGCTCTTCAAAATAATTTGCTGTGGCTGTCATAGTTTTCTCTTCTTCCCCAGCCAGCAGGATAAAATCCTACATGAGATGTGCTTGCAGATTTCATGTACTGTTGAGTTGCATATTTAAAGTACAGATTATTTGTGGTGACTGCAAAACAAGCTCTGAACATAACTTCTCTTTTCTGTATGTTTTAACTGCATAGTATAGGGAAATTCATTTCAGTGCTCTTTGAAGGTTGTCTCTTGTTCTTGATGTTGGGGTTTGGTTTTTTTTAATAAGCAGAGATTTCTTTTAAAGTAGTAAACCTATGCTTTTTCCAGGGATTAATATAGTCCTGGATTTAATTCATTAATTTAGCACATATGAGCAAAAAAACAATTAAAATCCAAACTGACAATTCAAAGAAATCTAACACTACCATAGACTCCAGCAAATGATCAAATGATACATTTCTGCAAAGATGACTGATGACTGTTTTTTTCAGGCATATAAGAAATAATTGGCTGACAACCTGGGTCTATGAGTCTTTTCAGGACTAATTTCTTCTAAAATGAAAAGAGCAGCCACAAACTGTGAGTCACTACATCCAGTTGTGGAAAACAGAAACTAAATATATTCAACATGCTCTAATAGTCATAAAAGAAGAAAGTAGAAACTTTCAAGCACTTTTGTAGGACAAACCTCCCCCTTTCAAGTATGCAGCGTAATCATAATAAATAAAATGCATGGCAGTCAATGAGGATACCTTTGGAGTTTCACTTTTGAAGCACAGAAGCTGAAATAGCCTGCCTTCAAATAACTTTTAGGTGTTTGGAAAGAACACAAGATTATCATTCCTTTCAGACATTGCAAAACCATCAAAAAATTCCTGTCCTTTATATTTTCTTTAAAACTTTAAAGTTTCTTAAAGCTTTAAAGAATATACTGAAATACTCTATTGTCAGAAATACCAGAGTAAAAGTATGAAGAGCAGCAAAATTTGAAAGTATGCAGATTTGAGGACTCAATATATTTTCCAAAGGTTTTCTTACAGTTTCTATCTTTCTTATCACAAGATACTAAATCAAAAGTACATCACAATAATAGAGCTTATATGTGCTACATAAACCAGTGATCCAGGCAGTCATTACTCCATTAAAAAAAACTTGTTATGGTATTGTTACCTTATTTTAATAATGAAAGTCAGAGGATGGTGGGTTTTTTCTGCTATTTTAGTTCAAAAAACACATAACAGATCAGAAAATGTTGCTTTCATAGATCTATTGGTTATAAATAAATATAAATAGATGAACATATAAATTTGATCTAACAATGAAATGCCTCGAAATCAGTATGAAGCTCATAGTCACTTAGCAAATTTAAAAGTGGCCATGAATGTTTACATAGCAAAACTTACAACTGGGCCTAACTTCAGTTATATTTAAATTGTTGTGAGACAGCTTAAAAGGATTGAGGAAAAGGCAGCAAAGAGAAGCATAATGTAAGAGTTTCCAATTTGAAGAGAAATTTTGTAGCTTATAGGAGTGGTAGGTGTCAGTGCCACACAGTGATGAAAGTGGAATATATACGGAGGCAAGATCAGAGAGATGAAAGAGAAATTTCAGATAGTAGGAGGACAACAAAAATCATAAAGGAGTTCAGTTCAGATGCTTTCTAAAAACTCAGAAAATACATAGGAGCTAATAAGATAGTAATATAAAAAATAATTAATGATGAAAAGGCCAAAGAGTGTATTTACTCTCCTAATGTGACATTAGCAAGCTGTCAGCCAAAGTTTTAATTTTATCAACACATTTTTAATAGCTAAGAGGGTATACTTTGCAGACTATGCATAAATAATCTGTTGAAGCAACTTGTGCAAAAACTGAAAAAGAAAAAAACTGCAACATTTATAGGAGTAATAAAGGTTTTACCACTTCTTCATAGAAAATTCCAGTAGCTTGGGAGAAAGATTTTATTTTCTTTTTCCTGAAAATATGGTTAGCGAGTAAGTTTGGACATTTTGCAAAGCACCTGTGGAAGGAAGGTTCCAGCTAACTGTGCTATTGGTCTTAACTCCAGTGACAGTTCCTTTGTCTTTGCTGTGGTGCAGGGCAGATATATTAGTTACCCTAGAAAAAATAGAAAAAAAACTGAAACAAATTATGATTTAAAGTGTAAATTCACACCTGTCTGTGAAATATAAGTTGTTCTTCTATATAGCAACAGCAATAATGAAGACCTGACTTTTTCTGTAATGTTCTATTTGAAACTCACTTAAATTAAATGAATTTTTCTTTACTAGCAGTAATAAATTAAATCTTTATGTAAAGTAAACAATTCTGCTACCACAGCAGAAGTTTATGTTGCTTGTATATTGTCACGACACTTCTGGGTAGGTCATTCCTTTTCCCACGCCACTTCTCAGAAGCACTTTAGATATCAAAGTGTAAGGATGAAGCTTCATTTCCTACCAAGTTTGTCCTTGATACCAATTCAATAATTGTTATTTATGCCATGGAAAAGTGTTTTACAGCAAGGAGCACATGAGATCTTACGATGTTCTGTGCAAAATGAAATGGAAGCTATTGATAACGAGGGTAGGAGATTGACATAATGGTCTGATAACTTACTCAGGATTCCAATTATGTCCCCTTATGTGTAGTCATAATTCCCATCTGCACTTTGAATAATCCATTTAGTCTTTCACAGTTCCCCACCACTGACATTGGAAAATCATTCCTTTCTTCAAGATACACTGGACATATTTGCTGTGGGGATTGGAGTGGTAAAATTTCAATAAAATACCCTGGTTTAGGGTATCACTTCTTCACTCTATAGGAGGCTTAAAAATACAATTTTTCATTACTTCATAACAAGATAAATAGTAACATTTCTTTGTGATAATAGTTGTCATTCTTACAAAATTCCTATGAAAAATACATGGGTTTTCTTCTCTCTTTTCTTGCCAGCCAACTGAATGGTGACAGAGATAATTGAGCAGTTTCATATCCTACGAAATGCAGCTTACTCTAATTAAGTGTTGTCCATGTATGAGGAGGATTAGAATATTAAGGACTTAAGGTCAGGATTAGCTGTAGAGGCTGTCTTCATCGTCAGGAAACAAATTAAAGACACTGTTGATTAAATGGATGATTTCCAATAGTCAGTGCAGATAGTCCATGTACATCTCCCTGTCACCGTATTTTCTCAAAGTGGCTGGTAAATGTATGAAAGCATTACATTCAGAAGAAATTAGACATTTACTGCGTGCAAGGGAGCACTAGAGAAAAATTTATTTTAAAAGTATGCAGAGATCTGTTGATGGCAGTTCAGGGTGTTGGTGGCCCTGATGCCTCCTTGGTTTACTACCGTCTTGGTTATTTGAGTCATACAGCTATTTTTCATGAAATGTTTAATTTACCTTGACTTCTACCACATTTCAAACTTGTTTTTTTCCTTAAAGCCAGTGAAACTGCTAGCAGGATGGATTTCTCTGCAACATGGAATGAAGTTGGACCAAAAATAGAAAAGGATTAGAGACACTCAATGGCCTGTGATTTCTGTACTCCAGTACACCATCTCAAATTTCTCAAGCTCCTTCCTAATCTTTAGACCCATTTCTTTTACTGCTGCTCAGGCACACAGGGAACTAGGTCCATTTCCAAGTGCTTGCACTAGTTAATAGAATTCCTAACCCCAAATTAGGTTTTGTGCTGCTTCATTTCAACATTTCCTCTCCTCCAGTTGACAGCTGTGCATCAATAGGCACGAGGAGCTGGAAGTTTCTCTCATGCTTCTCTTCCCAATTTGAAACCTCAGCAAGTTGGCATGCAAAAGTGGAAGATGCTGGTTCAAATTTGATGTCATAGAAGCAAGTTTGGAGTTTATCTGTATTCCATCCTGATAGACAACAGTAGGGATGGGGGAGGGAAGAATAAAAGGATGCCTCCTACTCCCTGCCCTTCCCACAAGCTGTATTTCACACAGGGGTAGGTACTGCCAAAACAGAATTAGAAAATCAAGCCCCACATGTGAGTCAGTTGGGAAGCATTTTGTGGTAAGGCTCATCAGAAGACAAGCTACAGGTGAAGAGATGTCCTGAGGTGCCTTGCATGCACCTCACTGCCAAAATGGAGGTGCCTACTGGAAATATTTGCAGAGGAAACTGAAATTTCACAGGGATGTGTTGCCTACAGAGATGGCCTGCCATCTCTGGTACTAGTGATTTCAAAATGATGGACACATATCCCTGAAACTCAGTGCTCCTGTACTCTTTGTAAATGCATCCTTGAGCATCTCTCTAATAGTTCTGTCCATCTTATTTGTTCTGATTTGTTGTCTTAATGAGAATGGTCTCATGAATCGTCCTCCATCTAACACTTGAAAGAATTGCCCATTTATTCTTGTGTTTTCTTTCTTCTTCTAATGGCTCTGTTTGAGAGGAATTGGAATTTTCATGATAGATAATGATAGGAATTTCTTCATTTCCTAATCTATTCTCCTTTAAGGAAACTGGTTATGATTACTGTTTAAAGTTCAACTCTAGCTACTGTTATGAAAAACTACTGCTTCTTTACTTAATACTCAAAACTGAGATGCAATAAACATGAACTGAAATAATTAAATCAATTACAAACTTTTACTGTTTTCCTGTTAATCTGTGTAGGCTTTATATTTTCAGAATAATAATGTCCAAATTCATCTTAGCTGAAGTAATTTTTTGGTTGAGATTCATTCCTTCCTCTCACTACTCAGAACTAGGTCTTGCTTGAGGCATTCATTTAATTTGTAAAGAAATTACTTCTCTAAACTTTGTCCCAATGTGACTTTTGACCAGTTTATGTGCGGATAGCTGAAACAATACATTACCAACAGTTTATTAACTTCAGCTGCCATGTCTTTCCTTCAGTATTATATGTTCAATACTTTTTATGATTTAGAGGCCATAATTTTGCCAAGTATGTCTTTCAGATGGGGTGAATGCAAGTGTAGTTTTGAAGTTAAACATAATAGCTTCTGTTTGGCTTGGGGAGTTCTGGATACAGCAGGCAATTATATACCACTTTTCTGTAGCTTTACTGTTCCAACCTTCTCTCAGACATCATTTTCTCTTTCCAACTCACTGAAAGTAGAAGAATGCCTGTCACTCAGCCTCCCATGGGCTGAGCTGCCCTGGGCTGCATGCACGATGTGGCAGCCTCTCTGGTGCTTCTCCAGGTTTTCTTACTCTCATGAAAACCTGGCTGCTTCATTTTTACCTCTGCCACCAGAAAGGGAGGAAATCGTCCACAATGTCCACAAATGCCAGGGATGTATGGAATTAAACTGATCAGCTACATGGAAAATGTTCAGAACTAAGCAGGGGAACTCCTTGGAGCAGAAGATCGATGGTTGCAAGGGACGCAGAAGAAAAGGAGCTGGGGATGGCAGACGGTGGTTGCGTGTTGACAGTATTTGTTGCATGGTGGTGCGTTGTTCAGAGAAAGCCAGCAATAACTAAAGCACTGCAGGAGGTATGTGGTAATGCAGGGTCAGAACTCCAAAATTATTTAAATTTCTAATTGCCTAGATGTCTCATAGGCACCTAGGTGCAAATTCACCCAACCTCAGTCTAGCTGCCACTTCTCCTTTCAGGCTTCTGAAATCCTAGCTCTTCATTTTTCAGATGCCCACGTGCAGTGTTGAGGGTAGAAGTGCCTAAACTTTGCTGTTGAGCTGCTGGGCCCTTCCAACTCTGCCAGGGTTCATAGGCTGAGCACTCCTACAGCTGATTTTCTCTTTGCAGTCTTGTCTGTATGAGAGGACTCAAAACAGATATCAGACTAGTAGCACCCTCTTTACTCAAGTAACCTGTGGAAATATAGGATTCACACTCACAAATTTTTTTCTACTGGCTTTGATCACGTTTCTTGGGGAAGTACCTTGGCCTTTCTGTTTGCATGATCGGGAGCTGAGACTACCACATGCCTTTACTGAAGTTCTCTGTTTTTACCAATCCCTGCCTGACATTGTTCCTCCTCATTACCCTGTTTTTAGAAAAAAATAAACAGCAGGTCTTTAGGTTGTAAGATTTAATATCCTAGGTTCTTGTTGTGAGCCTTACACATAGCCTGCCCCCCTAAGGACATTGTGACTTACAACAGATTGGGCATGGAAACCAGATGAAATGGCTTCAATTTTGAATGTTATTGAAATTTCCACCCACAAACTGAGTATCATTTCAGTGCTACAGGTGCACATTCACTGTACATCTAACAGCAGTTTAATTGTTATGCTAGGCTTTATTTTTGAAGATTAATTTTTTAATTGGAGATCAAATCATCACTGCCTGACTGAAAGCAGCTCCCATTTATGTAATAAGTTTATGTCTAGCAGCTCCCATTTATGTAATAAGTTTATGTCTAGCAGCTCCATTCAAGCCACTGGAGTTGTACTAGGGCCACTGAGAATGCTATCATCTTTAGAACAGTACAAACTTATTAGGATAATTGTTTGATCTTATAAATGAATCCAGCAAGCTAAAATCACCCTTCATCTAAAGCAGATAATTGCATTAGGGTTAAATTAATTGATTTATTTGATGGTTATGTCCTGGAGCCTGCCAGGATCCTGGGAGTCTCTCTCTCTTAACTCCCTCTCTTGCTTCCTAGTGTGAAAGTGATGAAACTGGAAGAAATGTGCAAGTTACAAATTCAAGTGTGTCACCACTTACTTTTCAGTTATTTGTTGCTGCTTACAGAGCAGCTCAAGTTTGTGTGACACATCAGGCAAGTAAAGCATCAGGTTACTACCTGACAGCATGGGAAGCCTGATTGTTTACCACTTGGCTTAGGCATTCCTGCTTGCACAAAATGCAGGTGATGTGTGTGTAACCTGATGGCAAATTTGAATTCTTCATTCACCTCCTCTCCATTAGATTTTTGCTTGATGCTGACTGCTTGGGGAGGCATACCAGTGTAAGAGATGTGTGTTGTACCAGCTGTGGTCCTGGAACAGGAATAAGATGTGATGAAAGTTTGCTATTGTGACAGCAAAGGGCCAGGAAGAATAGCCTACAGTTGTGGAACCCTTTTCAGAAGCAACAATTAGAAAGGCAAAATGCAGATAAAAAACAAGTGGAAATTTGGAAGGAAGATCTTCTTTCTCATACCTCTCCTGTTTTCTTTTATTTGTATATGTACTTCCTCTTCTATCTGTGTTGGTTTTTTATTCCTTCTTGAATCCCAGATGTTTTTAAAAGCAGTTTATGGTCACCCATATAGAAGTATGGGTCATCAATTCATTACTGCTATGTGCATCATACATCAACTCAAGTCCCCCTAATTTTGTTCCAGACTTCAACAGACAGTAATATAGATATTTGATTTATCTATCATTGTGTAATTATGAATATTGGTTGAATATCAGGCCTCTGGAAAGCATGTTCATCCTTTAGAGTCTTCTGACAGGAGAGCACCAGTGTGAATGACCCAGTGGGATAGAGAGAGAAAGAAAGAAAGAAAGAGGAGGAGAGGCACCCTTGATCTATTCCTTTGAAGTTGGACTTTATGAAACACCTGCATCTACGAATCAAAAACATTGATTCTGAGCAATCAGCCTTCATTAGCTCCATTTGATGCAGGACTAATTGTTTAAACACAGAGCAAGATGAAAGTTAATCCGTTTGTTAAAACTTTTGCTTCTGGTAGATGATAGGGTAATTTTCATTGAAAATTAAATTGTAGAAAGTCATATATGAATGTGACTAAATATAGCCTGGGAAATATTTCTGAAAAGAATATATTCTGTATCTTGGGATAAAACATCCTGAAATGTAGGAGTTGCTATGGAAATGCTTAAATTAAATGTAAAGCATGCATAAATTTTCAATATACCCATCACTTTGGGAATAAAGGACATATGTTAAGGGGAAAGACATATACATGAAGATTAAGCAGAAGGATCTTTCTGTGGATCTTTGTTTGGAATATTCCACGGGCATATCTATACTTCATTTTGAGTACAGACCAAAATCCACACTTGAATACCAAAGTATTCCTGTGCAAACTTCAGGAAAAGCCAGAAATGTGGGCCTGAGGTAACTCAGTGCCAACAGTGCCCTATCTTCTCATGCAGCACTACAACTTGGCCAGCTTTGGGCAAACAAGCTGAATATTCTGTACTTTCAAGGATGATGCTGGGTACCACCACAGTCAATCACACTATGTGGTTGACCCTAGCTGGTCCTGTGTGAAGCAGAGAGGACAAGATGACTTCCAGATGTGCCTTCTGACCTCAGCTATTCCATGGTTTCCTGAATTTGGAATTATGTGAATAGCCTGATATCTTATTGTCCTTGCAACAGTCTGTCCACTGAGCTACAGATGTTCTTTAGCAGATGTAGTTAAAAAGACAGAAAAACACACTGGGTAAATTCCACCCCTTTTCTCCCATTCTCCGTGCACTGTGAATTTGACACAAACTAAGGATTTGAAAGTATACACTTTGCATTATACTCCAAAAATTGCCAGTTAACTAACAAGACACTCTTTTGGCCATAAGAGGAAGTGCTTGGGAGAAAAGAAACGCTTAGTTTTTTACTAAGTCTTCAGACTGTTGGCTCTGTGAGCTCTGTGTACTAAGCAGATGACAGAGCACTGTGTATTCTCTCCTGGTCACCTTCAGGAAGTCCTGGACTTGTTGCACATGCACAGGAGTACCTGCACATGCCATAGGACTCCAAGGGGCTGTTTGGGTGCAATGCCTATAAGGCACTACCAAGAGTGACTGGTGTTCTGTACTGCGGTACATGGGAGCCACCCTCACAAATCAGCTTTACCATACTTGATAGTTTGCTATCACTGTTTGACATAAGTTAAAAAACACAGATCTAGGGAGAGGGTATAGCTAAAAAAAACTCTCCAGGTTTCTGTCTGTGGTGACGCTGACATCGTGAATGTCTAATCAGCCTGAAGACTGCAATTTGCAGAAATATTCTGAATCTCTCTTCATGCTTGAAAGACAGCTTCTGTAAGGTGGTTCACTTTTCTGTTTTGATCTTCTTGTTAAATTATAGTTCAGCATTCTAATGTAAATTAAAAGAAAAACTCTGAATCTTCAAATTGCAGCTTCTTAAAAGTCAATTTCCTCTTTAAAAAGAAAAAGGATACCTGTATCAGAGATATGTCATGTGAAACTATACACATCCAAATGCACATGCACCTGTAATAATCAAGTTATTCAGTTTATTCTAAGTCTTGACTTATGAAAAGCCTTCCCTCCTCAAGGAACTCTGTGTCTGTCTGTCTGTTTGCCTGCATCAGCATTTTGATTTGGGAATGTGCAGTTTGGATTTAGTTTCACTTCTTCAGTGGAACTATATCTGAAGTAGTCCAAAAGTGTCCCTGATGTGCTCTATCCACGGGTGGGTAACAAGGCTGCAGGGCTTTGTTGAACAGGTGTGTCCGCCCAGTGCTGCAGGTGGTGACTCAGAGTTGCAGTTGTAGGAATCTTGTTAGGTTTGAAAAATGTAAAAAAATCACAGGCATAATCTTGACTGCACTAAAATGAAAAGTAAGATTCCCATTCACTTTAGGGACAACATGCTATAACTAGAGTAGGTGCTATTCCCACCCCAGCAGCTGCCTGACAGGAATGAACAACTACAGCAATCAATTTATAGATATGGCTGCTGGATCCAAAACAATAATATAGTCTGAATTGAACTCCTCTGCAGAGCTAGGAAAATACACCCTTTTGCACCCTTTAGCAAAAATACATTAACCCTGCTGGACAGCCACTTTAATGGATAGGTTTAATAACATCATATCTTGTTTGTTTGCCATTGTCCATGCACATAAAATAAATTCCTCTGCTAACACGGCCTGCACCTTCCTGTCTTTTAAACACAGATGTGAGTGTTCATCTTTCATTAAAAAATGGCATGATGATGGAAAAAAAAAAAAAGTATATTCAGTCATGTCCTTCATCTGTGTATTTATCATTTCTCTTTTTGTTTTATTCATTTAGATAATGCTGGAAAGCCAAGGGTTAAAGATAGCCATTCACATGTGCAGATAAACCTAGGAGGCTAGTAAAGATATTCTTATGTCCGTATAGGCAGGTGTTCTATCAGGGAATTTCAGGTATTTGTTTATATTAATTGTCCACTAAGTAAAATATTCTGAAAAAGACCTCAGAAGCAACAAATGGTACTTGGTGGATTTGATTTCAATCTGTAAGCAATATGCTGTGTCTTTGTAACCCATGGCTTAGGCAAATGATTTTAACTGTTGAGTTAAACGTTACTGGATTCATTGGAGACTATTTTGGCAAACATAGAGCCTATTAAAGAGAACAAGAACTCATACTTGTGAAAATATGTTGGGAATAGAAATTGAACTATAACATCTACATACTATTTAATTAAAAAGAAGATATTTGCACAGCTAATATAGATCAGACAGTGTTGGAGGAAGCTTCTTATTGCTTGTCACAAGAGATGTTGGTCCTCAGGGTTTGATTTGATTCACACATGAGCAATGCATATCTCAATGTTTAGATTCATGATCCTGTGAGTCAACCCAAATTGCATATTGTAACTATTATATTTGATACAATTCTTGAAAGCAGTGTATTTAAAAATACTACATTGAAAACTGAAACCTTTTATTTAGTTATAATTAGCCGATACAGGAACCGAGATACCACAGACTATATGTCTTCAGGGAAAAAAGGGTATTTAGAGAACAGTAAGAAGTTAATATGCCTCCATAAAAAGTTAAATGCATAGGGCCATATTGTGAGAGTTTGCTCATACAGTGCTAAAGTACTATTTAATATAAAAATTGTTTAATGGGGACTCTCTTCTTTTGAAACACTACATTCAGTTATTCAGATAATTTTGCTTAATCAATTGTTCCACAATTTGCCCAAATTACTACAAAAAAGAATTATTTGTGGAAAACAGTTCTATTTAATTGAGGACGGCTGTCATGAAGTCTCTGTACAGAATGGGTTCATGTAATTTTCAGCTGTGATTAAAAGTCCTGGTAAAAACTGTAATATTTGTTTTGAAAAAAACTGTAAGCATTTGTTTTGATTTTTCCCTGAAAACAGTAGTATGAATACATCTTTGATGGTGCTTTCAAAATTTTTCATAAACAGTAACTCTAATCGCTCAATTGTATGCAAATCAACCATGCTACTTATTCACTATCTGATATATATAAATCCCTGTATTTTAACAGTTTAGCTAAATCATGGTCTACTCAAATTTTTACACTTGTTTATCTCATTGAACATATCCTAGCACTGCTTAGTGGTGGATATACTTGTCTATTCATAAACAAGTGTATGAAAAACTGTCCTATGTCTTTCCTTGTCCATTCATCCCTGGAGGGTAATATTGGATGGGTATTTTTCAAATTAAGATTTTGTTAAGTCAGGCTCTAAAGACTACATTTGTATTTTGCCTCTATAGGAGTTCCTGTTTCTACAATAATTATACTATAGTTTCTGATTCATATTGAGGTAGATTTCACAGCCTTCAACCACCTCCTATGAAAGTAGTTTTCCATTTCTAACCAATAATTGCTATTGTTTAATTTTTTGTATTGAATGACTGATGTATTCATAAAGTAATGTCCACGTGATCGTGGGAACATCAGGCCTTGTTGCCATGGAAAAAAAACGTTTACTTACACATTTCCATTTACTTATTTATTTACTACATTTCAAAAAGAAAAAGACACTTATACAAAGGTTCATTAAGAGATACTTTTTTATTATTAATATTGATCAGCTTGTAGAAAGAATTATTTGCTATTTTTGGTTTATATATGTTGTTTTATATGTGTTAACTGGGAGACCATGTACGGGATTGATGCTGAGTCAGTTCATACCCCACTTGGTCGTGACAGAAGGAAATGCTATTTAGGGCGATCATGTGAACCTGCCCACTTTCTGTATTAGCTCTCTCTTCCCTTTCTTCTTAATCTGGCAGGCAAAAGTGTTCACCACCACTTCCTTTCTTCCCCACTGTCTTCTTGAGCCAGAAGGCTCTGAATGTTTCAGTCTTCTTGAGATTTCTGTATTTCCCTCTTTCCATTATGTCTCAGGATTTCTCCCAATGTTTATTTCTATCCTTGATGAATATGTGAGATTCTTACTTAATTTTCTTAGTAATTTACCAAAAGTCTACTCTGCTGTATAGAAAATCAAGTGACCAAGAATTATCACTGCTGACAACACTTTTTCAAGCCTCAGATGAGCTGTGAATACCACTGAATCAAGCTTCAGTTTCTCAGTGGTAGGAAAGCTTACTCCAGCAGAGGACTCTCACCTTACTGGGTTGGATCACTTGGTTCTTACCACAGGTGCTCCAGAGATCCTTAGTGTGGATTTACTTTGGAGACAATCAACTAAGAGCTCTGTAGCAGAATGTTCTGCAGTTTCCTTAGGTCCTCAAAGCACATCAGCAAAACTGAGATTTCCTGGGGCCACACCACTACTGCTTACCCAGAAGTTTTGCTGCTCCAAGGAGCCCTCCAGCAGTGCCACACGCAGCCCAGTGCAGAAGGTCACACCTCCCTCCTCTCCTAAAGTCCTGTCACACTGCAGCCTTAAAGAGGAGAAGGTGACAGCATAATAATTGCTCAGATAGCTTAGACAGAAGGATTTGTTCTGAAATGTGTGACAGGCTGGTTAGTGGCTGTAGGTGAATACTGCAGAGGAGGTGAATGCCAAGTCAGACAAACCAGGCTGACAACAGCCATCACTGTTTAGAAATGTGCTGCTTTTCCTGCCCTCATGCTGATAATGTCTGTCTCCCTGTGCTTATCTCATCCTCTGCTGGTCTCTCAGTAAGCTGTGAAAAGTGGTATCAAGAACAAAGGCATCAACTCCTTACTGTGTCTCTTCAATTCCTTGATCTCAGAAATTAAAATTTGTGTGTAAATGTAAGCTGTCAGGGGCTATGCTGAGAGAGAGTTTTTGATGGCTTTCGTGTCAGCTCTGGAGGTGGTCTAGAAGAATTACACATGCTCACCTGTCAAAATGAAAATATGGAATAGACATCCCTAAAAAAATAACAGGAGGAATGATAAAATTGCCAACTACACCCTATTAAAAAATTAGGGGTAGATTTAAAGGAAACACTTTACCATGGAAATAGCCACCTCAATGAATTCTTCAAGTCCAGTAAAGGTTACAGGCTTTGCTTCCAATACTGGGACAATCCAGTTTGCTGTAACATGCTGACACCTGACACAGTATGATACACCTGTACTGGGAAGATGCTTGTAGGTAAGATCATCTCTATCTACCAGGATAGCTTCAAGTTCACATGACAAAAAAAATGTAAAGCTATGGATATACACTGTGTATTTAGCTATAGAAAAGAAATGAAAACATATCATATCAATGCTTCCTATGATTCTCTGGCTTGAAAAAATAAGCATTTTGTCTTGTACAGATTTCCTAATGCAAGAATTCACAAAAGCATCACCTTAAAAATAAGCAAATATACTAATATTATGAAGAAAATGTGGGAATTGCAAGGCAGAGTAGGTTCAGAGTTATCTGCTTGTACTACATATATATCTATACATTTATATCATATATATGCTTCAAAAACAAACAAACAAAAAACCCTATATGATTTAGAATTTAACAATGTAAAAAAAAAAATCTATGGAAATATAAAATGGATTTTATGGTTGCTAGGTTTTGTTTCATGTTGGCTTACTTTTTCAACTGAACATTCATCTGTTGTATACCAGAGCAAAGGACCTGCAGCATTTAAAGTGTGTGGTAGAGTTGTGTTAAATGAAATCTGGTCTGACAGATGCTGAAAGAAAATAAATTATTTAAGAAAAACGTTGCATAAAAGTTTTACTGAACTGCGAGAAAGAAAAAATTCCCATGACTACCTGCTTTGCTCTGAATGACATCAATAGAAGTGGCAACACCAAAATAGCTATTTGTAGAAGAAAGATGTAATGGAAAAATCAAAAATCCCTGTAAATGCTATACTTTTTAGTGTTTTGGGGGCATGTAGCTTTCAAGGGAGCTTAGTGCAATTATTATGGCTTCTCACTCATGTCAACTATTTCTATGAAATCAAGAGAAATACTTGGTGAATAAGATTTCAATATTATCTTTTTACTTTTCTTTAGCTTTTAAACTATCTGCACGTTTCTGCATTCATTTAGAATAGAGAAAAGAAAAATGGAGAGATTTTGTGGCATCTTTGGTTACATGTGTACGACTTGGTCTAACTTGACCTTGGGTGTTACAGTGGTGTTAATCCTGGATATGTCTGCAGGGCTGCTCTGACCAGCTGAGCATACGCCATTCCACTCTTCAGATTTCAGGAAATGTGCTGGTCCAATGGTCCAGTGAAAACCAATGAGGCATGTTAAAGGAAGATAAAGCATGTCAACAGTGAAGCACAAGCTCATGTCGTAGTTTATCAAGGATTACATTAGGAGTTTACTGGGTCAAAGTCTGTAAATACCAACACAGCAACAAAATTTTGTTATGCAGCCTTTCAATTCAGTAGACAAAACATAGTAAGAACTAAAGGAACCTGATAATTCATTTTAGACATCATAACCAAAATTAGGGCTGTTTTTCTGCAGTCAATTCAATTGGCTCAGCAAGAGCTATATAGGCTTATTGTCAAAGGATGATTTTTTTCTAAAAGAGATGTTTTATTTCAAATTGGAGTTAATGCAATGAAAATCTATATTCTATGTTTTACTGAAGATGAGACAGCTAGCAAGACATCTCATTTAACTGTAATGTCAATATAACTATGAAATATTAAGCCTCATTTCAGAGTCTTTCTTTAAAGCAGAACGGACATTGATTTAAGATTCCAAGTGTAATTTTAGTTTGTTTAGGCCTATATTTTTCACTGCTGAAACAGGACTCTACCAAAGATAAAGGCATACTTTGTACACCTTTAATCACCTACCTTAACCTGCAAGCTTGCTGGCATAACTATGTCTGTTAAAGTTGCAAAGATGTGTGGGTCATTCATTGGTGTCACTGCTCTAATATAGGATCAGTTATACTGGCAAGCCTTAATCTACAGAAGTAATCCATCAAGACCATGGATTTACAAGCTAATTGCTGATGATACTCCTTAAGTTTTGAGATATTTTTCTCAGAAAACATTGAGTAGCCATAAGATTCATATACTTGAAATAAAAAAGTAGTCACCATCGGTTTCCCCATGCAGAATTATTTCAGTAGGAAAGTGCTAAAATATTCTTGTTGACCTTTGTTAACTAAAGAACATCTCTTTTGAATTCAACATGACCTTTCTTATCAAAATGAAGTTAGGTTATATCAAAGAAGGTTATCAATTTTAAAAGGTCAAAATGAAATCAGATCTTTTGAAGTAATCAAAATATTTCTGTTGACCTGACCTTTATTGATTTATTCGTCCACTCATTTTTTGCATGGAAATTGTATGTGAAAATTTTTATATCTGAGAGATTACTAGTGTTGCAAGAAAAAATAAAAAATAAAAATTACAATGCAATAAAAAATAAAAATTACTAGTGTTTGGGAGAAAAAATAAAAATCTTCAAAATTTTTATGAAAGACAAATGGTTTCATATACTTCTGTAGATTGAGATGCACCTTATGTTTGACTCTAAACAAGAAAATTTCTCTTCAATCAACTAAGTGAAAACAGCTTTTTTGTTGGGGAAGTTGAATTACCTAATTTTAGAAGGATTTATGGAAGAGAATTAGGTGTTTCTGCTTCAATCATCATGATCAAATTATGAAATATAAGCTAGTCTTAGGATTTAGAAATTAAAGATTTTGCTCAAAATTTTTGAAAACAAAGAAAGCGCCCCCCGCTTACTGCAGCAGTTCCTCAATTATGTCTTAGGGCAGTCATAAAATTAGCAGCAAAATGGTCCAGTATTGATGGACCATCATCTTATCATTTTGGAGAATATAAAAAAAACAAGTGAGGAAATTAAAATGATCCCTAATATTGAAAAATAGCTTTTTTTTTTTTTTTTT
>VXBB01011783.1:35734-54072 GCA_013399915.1 Illadopsis cleaveri | reverse complement strand
TGAGCAATGGTTTAACATCAGATTGTACTGACAGTGAAGGTAAGAGACCTACAAGGTAATAGTTTGCCTTTCAGTTTTCTAACCTCACTTATTGTACAGGTAATTAAAAAAAAAAAAAAAATCACTTTTCTATGTATCTTCCTAAAAGCTGCTCAGTGTTTTGTACAGCAAATTCTCCAGTGAAAACATGAAAACCAAAAATCCTTTTTTTAAATATATATATATATATCTCTGCAGAAATTTCACTGAAATAAAAACATGCCTGTGTCTGTGATGAACTGGATTTAATGAATGAACCTGAGTAGAGAAATGCACAACTCAAGCTTCACAGTTACTTCAGGCTGAAAGTTCTTTACAGGCCAGAGTCCAGAACTGCCTTGGTTTAGGGGGGCCAGGAGGGGAAATCTCACAGTAATCTACCTAGAAGAAACAAAACAAAAACAAACAAAAATCTCCAGATGTAAAATCTTTGAAGAAAGGACTTGTATTTGCTCTGTTATGTGACACACAGTGGGGCTACAGTCCACAAGTGAACAGGGTCAGTGCTACTACAATACAGCAATTAGCTGCAAAGCTGCAGCCTGGTCCAATACATAATCTGTCCAAAACCATATCCCCTAGTTATTGGCAAGCATGACTTCTGACAAGACTGGAGATTTTTCCTCTGGTATTTCTCTGCTCTTGTCAGACATCTTTGGTGTAATTTTCTCTGTCTTTCTTTTCTAATACTGTTTGTAACCTAAGCTGACATGACTTTGAAATGTCATTTTCAAAACATTTAAAGAATGTTTTAAGGGCAGTACAAAGCAATGGAGGTGAATAAATAATTTCCTTCCTGTCATGTGACAGTCCATGCAATCCAACAGCAAATTAGGCACTTGGTTGCATCAATATATGTTTGGGATCTAAGCAATTGTTACTGTGTTTAGCAGTAATTCTCATGAACAAGATTTAAAATTAACTAGCTGGTAGAGTTTTAAAAAACAGTGTTAAATGTTTTCCAATACTTCAGCTACATACACATATTATATTCCCAGCTATCAAAATTTGGTCAGTACAAGATTTTTTAAAATTATAAGTTTGCCTGTTGAATGTAAACACAAGTATAGTATTTTCCATTCACCTGTTTTGCCTCTAACATTTTAATACAGATTTCTTTTAGTGACCACTATTGTATCTTTGATCACAGTGATACAATCCTGTTGTCTTCAGATGCCATTTTCCTCAAATTTATACAGTGGTTTTCTCACAGCCTTTTTAGGTGCACTGACAAACAGCCTAAATGTTCCATACAAACAACTGCAAAAGTAATACCCTAAATCAGTGTCAAAAGGAAGCTGCCTACCCTCAAACAAAAGATGAAACAAACCAATTATGCCTGTACAGCTGCCCATATCTTCTGAGAAAATCCAAACCAGTATTTTATGACACTTTCTACATCAAGAAAATGTGTGTATTAGACCGCCAAAATTGAAGAAGGTTTTAAGTTCATGAATAGCAGTGTAGGAAGCCTTCCTAGCTGCATTCTCAGTGTCATTGGTTGAGATCCAAAAAGGGCTAAAATTAGGCCATTAGATATGACAGTAGGCTGAAGTGTCCTTAAATTTTAGCAACAACTTCCTATAGGGGAATGTGTAGCCCTGAGTTATTCAAACTCCTTCAGAGATGCGTGGGGTCCATCAGAAGGGGATGGGAATTGTAACTGGTGTAAAGCAGTGGGGACAGATGTGTCCCACACCTCTCTGAATCCGGTGCTTCAGCACTGCTAAGAGCTGCCTGCCTCCATCCCAATGTGTATTTATGCACGCCTTCTCTAAAGACTGTTTAACCAAAATCCTCAGCAGAGATCAGAACGAACATCCCACACAAGTGCCCAATTAATTAAGACAGTCACTCTCTCATTGCATGAGATCCAACAGCTCTGAATGAAGTTTGAGAGCTCCTTCTGAAGCCAGACTCTGCTCTGGGGTTAGGGAGCACATCTCAGGCAAAGTTTGGAATTATGCTGTGTTCTCCAAACATGAAGCTACGCAGTGGTCATCACTGGCATCATCACCAGCATCATTGTCTTGAATGAAGATGGCTGCTGATGTATTTTGTGTGGGGCCCAAGCCAGTAGACAGACCGAGAAGCCTTTAGCAGCTTGAGCTCTCTAGGAGCAATAGGAGGAGAGAGAGCTGCATTGCAAACCCTCGCAGGCAGCACAAAAATATCAAATAGTCCTTAAATTCCACAGCAGCCTCAAGAATTAGGTGCCCCCAAACATAATTTGAAAGGTAATTTTATTATCTGGGGAAGATGAATGTTTAAAGTTTAGGTACCAGGAGTAAAGAGGAGCTGAACTAGGTACTATGAGTCTCTGTTTTTAACTGTAGCTCCCAAGTTTCATATTCAAGAAATCTGGACCTTTCACTAGCAATGTCTGCATCTCATTCCCCAACCGAGCCATTTTACAGGATTTTGCCAAGGGATTTACAGGATTTTTACAGTCATAAAACTGAATCTTTCATGTGTGTGTATTGTCTGAGCCTCAGGAAGGGGTAAAATAGGAAGGGCAGGTGGAGGAAAAGCAAAGCATCATGTTCCCTCAGGAAGGCTTTATCTCAGAGGAAAAACCTTACCAGCCCCACAGAGCCCTGCAGGCATCTGTACCAGGCAAATAAGGAGCACCTCTGCAGTCACCATTCCCTGGCAGCAGGAAGCAGAAAACTCTCAGCTTTTATCTATGTTTGAATCTCAGTGATGAGCTGTGACTTCTAGAAAAAAAAATCTCTTCCTGAGGCTAGCATCTTACCCAAAATGCTAATAAAAATTAAAAACAATGCTCCCAGATCCATAGCAGCTCATTCAGAGGAAACCCACTTGCTGCAAGAGTCTCTCCCTTTCTTTAGTTATCATATAAATAAACATATATCTTCCTTTCATCTGAAATATATTTAACCATTTTCCATGCTGTTCCCAATTATAAATGAGAATGGGCCAAACCGTAACCCCCACAACACTCTTCAAGTGATCTTTTTTCCATTATAATTGATATTTTAGATCATTTTATAACTGCCTCAGCTATAAATTCATCCCTATTATTTGTAATAAGTGCTGGCCTCATGTAAGGATGTTGGCTGTTCTCCCAGAATAGTGCTTTTGGAATGGAATCTGTTCATATTGGGGGGAGTGGAGGAGAGTGAGGGATGATCTACAACCCTAAAAATCTCATCAATAATTAACCATAGTATGAGAAGATAGAAATGTTCTCCATAGTTAATCAGGGTCTCATCCCGTTAAAAATGTGATGTAGAAATACCAACAAGGATTCCTTCTACCTCTCAAAACCGCTCAGTCCAGACCAACCTGTTTGTCAATTCAGGGCTGGCAAAATGTAGATTTGCAACAGAACTGAAAAGTGCAGCACCAAGAGTGGAGGGAGTGGTGAACAGGCGGCCCCCAAGATGGTGAGGTTTGGGGGAACAGGTTTGTGCCCTGAAAAAAGGTACCACCACTGTGTGTCCCCCCATGCACCCAGGTGAATACAGCGACAATTTGCTTCCCCAGAGCCTGCAAAGGAGTCTGCCTGTGCAAAGTGCCAGACCCAACAGCAAAGGAGTGCTGTTGGCATCCTGCCCTATTGGAGGCATTACCTTGTTTACCAGAGGAGCTCTGATAATGTATGAGAGGATGACCTGGTGCTCTGGCACAAATCTTGATTAGGGGCTCACTACCCTCAGCTCCCTTGCAGACTCAGGTAGCTGTCTACAGACTCGTTAAAAGTATCTCCTTCCCATGCTCTGCCTGCAGCAGCCACTACTGTTTTTCCTGCAATTCTTGGGCTGCTGGGAAGGTGAGTAGGAGAGGCAATGGGCCAGAGTGAGGTGTGGGCTCTAGTCCTACTAAAGGAGATTAAACTGAAGAGGCAGGACTGCAACAATGAGGCAATGGAGTGCCCTGGACAGGACCATCTCCTGCAGCAGCCTGTACAGGGATAGGGGGGGAATGTTGTTGAGAAAGACTTGGGTAGGGAGTGCAAGGTCAACTACTGCTGCAGTTGCTGTGATAATGTATCTTGATAGGCATTGCAGCAGTGATGGCAGCATTGGAAAGTGGGAGAGCAAATGGCTCTACATCCCTTGCTTGCCTGGACTGGGAAGCCCCTGGAGCCTGCCACACTCCATGGGCTGAAAATAGATGCCTAATCTGCCAAAGCCTCCCAGCCAGCTCTGTTCATGACCATGTAGCAGGGTGACATATGTGCTGTAGGCAAGAGTATGAAACAAGACAGCAGACAAGCTCAGGGAGGGTAGGGCTGGCAGTTCAGCAGCATTTCCTGGTTGGAAGGGCCTGGATGAGTAGGCAGGTGGCTGCAGCCTGCAAGTGCCTATGGGAGTGCTAAGTAGCTGAGTCACAAGTGGTTGGCTTTGCTGCCATTGTTATTTGAGATTAAAACTAAGCAAATAATCAAGGAAACTTGCATTACTAGTGTCCTGGTGTTACTACAACTTGGGTTGAAACCCAAGTTTGTAGAGCAAATATCAATCTGCCATTTCCCTACTCTCTTTTGCTTGTCTGGCAACCAAACACTGTTCTTCTAGTCCAGGTTATTTGCCATAGGAAAAAAAGCAAACAGAAGAATAGAAGGTGAACTATAATACACAACTGCAATTAATCCCCCAAATGGCATCCTCATTGACATCCAATTTCCTGGATAACAAAAATTGAAGTTGTCTATAAGAGAATATTGTCTCAATGACATGGCAGTGGACAAATCTGATGGTCTGGGAGGAAGGCTACTAAGGTCAATGGGAGTGCACCTTTGTTCTTTCTCCTTCTTGTCTGTCCCTGCATTGTGATCAGGAAAAAAGCTAGAAAACATAGCTTTTCTATGCTTTGGAACATGTCCTGCCCCTTTGTCATAGTTCCTCTCTCTGTCCTTTCCTTCCATCCAATACCATCTACTGTCTGTCATGCTTCCCAAGGCACCATACACTCCTGCAGGGCTTTGCCTAGACTGTAGGCTGGGTTACCTATTTACAACATCTTGAGTTCATTTAGGCTTTTACTGCATTGCCAGAACTCCTCTGAGGAATGCAAGAGGAAGAAAATAATTGTCTGCAGCAGTTCGTGTTGCAGAAAAATCTAATTAAATTTCAAGGATGGAGATGGCTTCCTTCCACTAAAGGCTTTCCCCTGCTGAATTGCAAAAGCATATTGCAAATAACAAAGGGGCTAAAACTTAAAAATACACCAAAGGAGAAAAGCAAACAAAAAATTGCCACAAGAATGTTTTATGCCAGAAATCATTAGACAACTGCAATTGAAAGGCCATTACCAACTCCCACTATAATAAAAGACATTATAATTGTAATCTGAACAACTCGGGTGACACTTTCTACATTGTACACTTATCTCCCATGGGACATATCTTGGCACTGCTGCTTATTAATGTAGGTGATAATCATGTAATGAATAGCTGGATTGATAAGAATATATTGAGAACAGCTGCTAAAAATAGCTAAAATAACAATGCACATTATATCTTTACTGGAATCCTTGAAAAGAAACAAGAAGGACAGTCTTTAAAAATTATTTAAAATATGGAATAAAGATAACCATAGCATTTAGAAAAAATTGTTCCAATCAGGGCTAATTTTAGGTTTCACATTTTTCTTGTTAGAGCAGGAATCTGTCCTAGTGAGCAAAACAAATCACATAGGTAATTAGATATTGAGGAAAAGGTAGGTGTATATTTCTGAATTGTAATATTGCCTATATTTGTCAAGTTGGAAAACATACCTGTTTTAAATTAGTGCTTTTTCTGGATGACAGAAAATTCCTCTTAAAACTATCATCATTTCTCCTTCTTTTACCATTTCAGTTATTTGGGTGTTTCCTCGCCTGGGAGACACGGAATGTCAGCATTCCTGCTTTGAATGACAGCAAATACATTGGAATGAGTGTGTACAACGTGGGGATAATGTGCATTATCGGTGCTGCTGTTTCATTCCTCACTCGGGACCAACCCAATGTGCAGTTCTGCATCGTTGCTTTAGTCATAATATTCTGCAGCACCATTACTCTCTGCCTTGTGTTTGTACCTAAGGTAGGTGAATTTGTTTTGCATGGATCTGCATTTTTTTCCTGCTGTTTTATAATTATGATGTAACATGTAGGTGTTTATCAAGTGCAGGGGATGTGCAAGAATTCTTAACCAAGCCCATCTATAAACTCTCTCCAGACCCTGAAGGAAAAACAAAGCTTCATGATGTTTTGGAGAAAGTGTGAATACATGAGCTTCTAATGCCTGTGTTTTTATTGAAATTGTACCTTTTTTCTGTAGTTTCAATGGAATAGTCTCTATTTCCGACTTTCAGGAAATTTTTGGAAAGAGTGGAGATGTAAGTGGAGATTCAGGGAGGACAGATCCTGTTATCTACTCTGCCATGTTTCTTCTCTTCCATCTTCTTTTTGGTGACCAGTTATAGGTACCAAAGGAATGGCATAAAGCTGTCTCTGGGGAGTTTTAGGTTGCATATTAGGAAAAGGTTCTTCACCCAGAGGGTGATTGGGCACTGGAAAGGGATATCCAGGGAAGTGGTAACAGCACCAGCCTGACGTAGTTCAAGAAGCATTTGAATAGTGCTCTTAGGCACTTGGTGTGATCCTTGGGGTGTTCCTGTGCAGGTCCAGGAGCTGGATTTCAGTGATTTCAATGGGTCCCTTCCCAGGATATTCTAAGATTCTTACATACCCTAAACAAGATCATCAATATCTCTGTTTCTATACCTACAAAATAGTAAAATCTTTTTAGTTCACTACCACAATAAGAGATTGATTGTGTTGAAACCTCTAAATATTCATTTATAGTGGTACAATAGGCTTTGTCAGTACTTTAGAGGAAAACTGTATGTATGCTGCAAATGCTGACACTGAAGTTATATTAATTAATGGGCATATTAAAGGACTAAGTGAGGCACAGGCTGAGAGACCTGTGCTTTCGTTTCCTTTTGCTCTTTTGGGCTCTGAGGACAGGTTCATTATGCCTTGTTGGAAGAATTGAGAAGACACTTGCAGAGGGCTGGGACTTGATCAGTTCCCTTGCAGAGTTAAGCTTTAGACATGAATATGACAGATCTTGAATGAAGGGAAAACTGTTTTTTACGTAAGCTTACTCAGCAAAGCCTCAAGTACTAGGGAATGCATTCGGTGTATTAAAGAAAAATGTTCAATTGTATTCTTTTTAAGTGGATTGTGTAAACATAGCTTATTACCCCAAATTAGATAGATATGCAGTTGGATGTCTGAAACATTTGCAAGGCAAAATGTAGGTCTTTTTGCCTCTAGAATCTGTTTTTAGATTTTTCAAGTGAGTATTCATAAGAGGCTCTTTGTTGGACCATGTTCAATCACTGTATTGAGCAAATTGTAGTCAATAATGGCATCCCAGCTATTGGAGGGCCAAGAGCTATGTGTGCAAAAGAAGCAAGAGAAACAAGCTAATAAACTTATCTCAATGTGTAACCACTGAAGGAAATTAGAGGCACAAGCTAGCAATAGAAGCTGATTTGTGATCTGGAAAAAAAAGCAAAGTTATTCATTCTCCAGGACTGGCTAAACAGGATGTTTTTGCAAGTTTTGCAGTTCACTTCTCAAATATTAAAAAGCCATACAGACATGTATAGTCATATTTTTGTTCTGGATCTTAGGGAAGAATCACAACTTTGTTCTAAATTGAGGGAACATTCACAAACATAGCAATAGAGTGCATTTTGAAACACTGCAAGATTTAAGGGGGTAAGCCATATGAAAATGCATATTAAAATTCTGATGCCAAAAATACCTCTCAAGAATGTCAGAACTCTCTTCAAAGAGAATTATTAATGCTGTCCATGCCCTTTGCCCCTTTGCTTTCATGCTCCTCTGCCCATCTTTCTCTTCTCCTGTCACAGGCTCTGAAATTACTTTTCTGATTCCTTTTTTAACCCCTTTCTCTGATCTTCTTTTAAACCCCAATTACCCTACCCTCATTTTTCCTCTCAGTTCTTTTTTTGTTCAAAATACAAACATGAACCATAGCCTCCTAGCATGAAGTCCCTAACCTCTTTCCATATATTGTCAGGTTTCCAAATGCTTAGCTATTTAGCAATAAAATTCATCATTGGATAAGGTACAAAAAAAAAAGATGTTGAAGCAAGGGCTAGAATGCAGCACTTCCAATGCCCATGTGAGTGTTTTCACAGCTGGAGAGTTCTTATAGCACTCGTATATATTGTCTTACATCTCCTCTGGCTGTGCTGTGCCACAGTCACAGCAGGACAGCTGGCAAGCACTCTCCCCTCAGCCTGCTCCAGCACAGGTTGCACAACACATCATCTGGACACCACAGAAGATTATACCCAACACTACCTAGTTTGTAGATCTAGGTAAGATTTTAGTGTGAGACTGGCACCAAATCTCTCCCCTCAAGCAATTATGTAATAAATTAGTACAGTCTTGGTGACTTAGGAAGATTTCTGGTGAATACTAAAGCCTGTTGCTCATCAAGCACAGGGGATGATAATGAAGACCTGGAAGACTGCACTTTTTCATTTATTAAACTAACCAGACAGATGCAAGCAGTAATGTGGTTCTGAGCCAGGTGAGTGCCACTACTTCTCTGCTGTACCAAGTGAAGTGCATTCCTTTTAAGTAATACTCAGCAGTCTCCTGGGTCAACAGTGCTGAAATTCAATTTTACCCCACAGCCCTTTTATGAATCTAAATAGGCAACTACTCAACGATTTAGACACACTAAGGAATGAAACATGACATTTTCCCCTTCCTTCTTGTCAGCTCTACTAATCTTATTTACTCATAACATGGCAATTACTGTACTTCTCCACTTAAATGTCCACTTCGTCCATTGCCATTTTGTTTAGTACCAAGTGCCTCAGAAAAAAACATGAGGAAAATCCCATAGCAGAGTAAGAGAGATCAGAGGAAAAAATGCTCATTACCTCTCCATTTAAAGGTACAAATGTTGATAGCATTATACTGCATTTTACTTACATTAACTACATATTCTTGTTATCCAATGAAAAATTTTCCAAACATTGTTAAAACCATTATAGATTTCTGCTTTCAAGGGTATCATGTAGAAGTTATCTGCAGAATTCAAGCACCTGTTGTGTATATTTTTCCTGTTAGAAATTAACTTCTATGTCTAATTATTGTTTTAAGGACCAAGGTGTCTATCCTACTTTTCAGCATACCCTTCACTTCTTTAAAAGAAAAAAATCTTCATATGCATTCTCTCTTCATGAAGTAATTGTCATAAATATCCATGAAGCTTCCATGTCCTTCCATTTTTTCTACTCCATCCATTTTAAGACACAACACCGGGCTCACTTGTTGTTGCCCAGCAAGTGCACACCATTTCTGGCTGCAATGGCATTAACACATTAATTCTGATCCAGTTTCCTGCAGAGCAGCAGGGCAAAGTCAGTTCTAGGGATTAAAATATTCCTTTTCTGTGTTGGTAGCATTTTATGCCTATTTGCAATTGGCTCTGTGAATATTCAATGTTGACCCTTTGTGAAAATTGAAATTGCACAGATGTAAGACAGCAAGATATAAGTTCCACTGACTTTATGGTAGAAAAAATAAATTAAAAATCTCATCTAACCTCATTCTTTGTACAGCATGAGCCAACAATGTTTCCCATAGACTTTTTCATCTAGTCCACACTATGTGAATTAATTCATTACACCATGTCCCTGTTGCAAAACACTCAATCTTTAGCTATAAACTCCTAGGTGAAGAAAATTCCATGGCAATTCTTCTATCTTATATTCAGTTTGAACTTAGACCACATCAAATTGCAGAACTTTTATCTTGTAATGCTTCTGCCTACTGCTTTAAGAGGCTTTGTAATTACCATTCTTCACCTTTAACTTCATGTAGGTTTTGGTCTGGGACTTAGACACATCAGTTATTAGAACCAGCCTAATTTGAAACAAAGAATTGTGAGAGTGAAGACACTTCCCTCTAGGAGGACTCAGCTACAGCAAGATACCCAGAGCCTTAAGCAGTTGGGTCTTGATTACTTCAAGATGAGTAATTCCAGGCTCCTCTGAGTATCTCTACCAGCATTTGACCACACTCACAATAGGAAAAGTTTTTTCTGAAGTTTAATTTTGGGGTTTCAGCTTGTGTCTCTCTCCCTTTCACTGCAGATCATTGAGAAGAGTCTGCCTCCATCCTCTTTACTCTCTTCCATCATCTATTGAATACATATGACTAATGTCATCCTTCCAATGTCTTCTATCTCAAGGCTAAATAATCAGTCTCTACTTGTATCATAAGGGCTGCAACCTTTTTCAGCATCTTTGTGGCCCTTCTCTGGGCTTTCTTTACTACACCTATTTCTCTCTGGTTCTGGGCAGCCCAAACCTGGACACAACACCCCAGGTGTGCTCTCGCTCAGGCTGAGGAGAAAGGAAGGATCACCTCTCTTGGCCCAGGGTACTGTTGGCTCATGTTCCACCACAATTTCCAGTGCCTTTACTGGAAAGGTACTTTCCAGCCAAACAACCTTCATGCTGTTTGGGTAGGTGCTTGGGGTTTATTTCTCCTCAAGGGCAGGACTTAGTACTTCCCTTTGCCTAGCTTTATGAGATTCTTGTTGGCCGAGGCCCATTTCCTTCCAGACTGAGGTACAGCATTAGCAACTGGCTGCCACAATCCTCTGAGCCTATCAGTTCAGCCCAGTTTGAATCCACTACAGTGGTCCCTTGCCCAGTCACTTTATCAGTTTAACTATGAGGATGCTTTGGGAGACAGTGTTAAATCTTTGGTTAAGTCAAGAAAAATAACTCTCTACCCTCATCTACCAGCCCAGACATCTCACGGAAGACAGCTATAAATCAGGTTGGTCAGGCAGGATTTCTCTTTCATAAATCAACAATGACTGCTTCTAATCATGCTCTTAATATGTTTGGAAATGGTTCCCCAGAGGATTTACAGCAGCATCCCCCATGCACTGAAGTGAAGGTGGCAAGGAGGCATTTCCCCAAATTCTTCTCTCACATCTCCTGAATGCAGCTGTGATGTTCCCTTTCTTCCAATCCTCAAAAAACTGCTTGAAATCAACATCATTTTCCAAAAGTAACTGAGAGTGGCCTCATGATGACATGGACTAGTTCCCCTAATCCTCAGGCATACAACTTGTCAGGTTGGCTGAACTTGATGTATTAAATAATTTTAGAGGTCTGGAATTTTTGAAGGCAAGTTTTACCAGTAAAGACTATGGTGAAAAAGACACAGAGCACCTTAGCCTTCTCCATCTACTTTTCCACCTGAAAAATGAAATGCATTATCTGCAAGCATCATCCCAATCTGCAGCCTTAGTCTGTAAATACATGCCAGGGACTGCACTCTTCAGAGTCTGAGCAGTCAGATCTCCCTTGATCAGAAGTTAGGGTCTGATTGGAGCTGCAGAACAGTTCCATGCTCTTAAGAATAAAAGGAATCAATTCCAAAATGCAGCTGTTCCACAAAGTCTGGCTAGGCTGTGCATACGAAATGATTGCCCGTTCTCTCTTTTCAGACATCTCAACACCTCTGGATTTATGATTCCATGTCTATCCTCTCAGGGCAGGGAGCTCCTTCAGCTTTGTCTGTATACAAATATATATGTATGCTGCTTGGCAAGTAACATAAATTTTGTATTCTTCAGAGTAATCTGAGAGTCTCTCTTCCTGCTGCCAAACAGCAGTAGCTTTCTCCTCATGTCGAGGTGATATTTTCACATTGTCACTGAGTGTTAAATTTTACTTAGATTTGCTTAAATTAAATATGTTTAAGGTTAACCTTTTTTTAAGTGACTTATTTAATTTGTTTGAACAGATTTGGTTTATTTTGGGTTGCTAAAATCTAATTAAGTTTCTGTTATCTCCAGAGTGCAATCTCCCATGGGTTCTCTCTGTTAATCCTCCTGCTTCATGTCTCTCATTGCTGGAGTGTTACTTGTAACTTGTAGGAAAGGAGAAATTTCAGATAAAACTGTGCTTGGGAAGAGAAGGGTTCGGTGGATTGTTTTTTTCTTGAAGAAGGAATATATCCTTTGAAAGTATAAACATATCAATGAAGGAGAGAAAAACATTTGATAGAATGTTAAAATATATTTTAATATATTTAAAATCCAGATAAATATCTTTTGAATTAGTTTTTTCTTATTTTTTGAATGCTTCCCCTCTCATAATCATTTTCATTCAACCTATTCTATGAAGTTATTCAGAAATCATCTCAAGTAGTGCACATAGCAAGTAGAGCTCACTTTCCAGAGTTTTATACTTGAAAGTCAAAAAGGAGCTCTTGGTTTGCCTTTCAGTATTTTGAGATACAAAATAAATAGCTGCAAAAATAAAACAGGATTTCTTAAAGCTTTTCAACCTTTCAGCTCATCACACTGCGAACAAATCCAGATGCAGCCACACAGAACAGACGGTTTCAGTTCACTCAAAATCAAAAGAAAGAAGATTCAAAAACATCAACATCAGTCACCAGCGTCAATCAGGCCAGCACATCTCGACTAGAAGGATTGCAGTCAGAGAACCACCGCTTGAGAATGAAAATTACAGAGGTATTGTTTACTGTATATACTGCCTAGGCACTTCATTTTTCATTGGTTTTTTATTGCAATTCTGCAATCTGCTTAAATGCTGACTACTTTTTAGAGAAAAATGTTAACTTTCCCCATAGAAATAACAGGAATGAGACTATTTATATGGGCTGCTAACTAGTACAGCAAATACATAGCAGATGTGATGAAATGAAAATGTGCCTTAGCGAAATGGAATTAAACTTGCCCTATTTATTTGTGACAGGCCAATTACCCTGCTGTTTCGCATGGACATGCTGAGCTCCACAGCTCCAGAAGTGTAACCTTTACAAGCGAGCTTAACAGAGATCCGCAGCCTCAGGGGCACTTAAGGGCTGTCTTTGTTCCTGTTTGTGGTTGAGTTCTGAGGCTGCTGTTGCTGTTATTTCTCAACCTCTCTGAGAGTTTGCTCAAAAACTTGCTAGACAGATTTTTACATCTTCCATGAAACAGAATTACATATTTTCTTAAGGTAGAAAAATACCTTTATGAACTTGCGAGATGACGCTTTTGGCACAAAGGTGGTGATTTCTTCAGTACCTACTGAGGGAAAGGCTGCATACATGGACTACATGAATTCCATTAGATGTACATTATAGCATGTACATTTACAGTTATGTCCATCCTTGCTCAGTACACCTGAAACGATGACAAACCAGTCTTGAAGACTGCCCAGTTTTCAAGACAAGATAACCATAACTGATCATATCATAAAGAAATTAACCTGTTCTTGCCCAGTCTGTGTTCTTATACTTTGAAGAAAAACTGGTTTATTGCAACAGTTATTTCTTTGCCCAGATCTTAAGTAATGACAATTGCCTAGGTACATAAAAGGTATTTACTCAGGCTACCAAAGAGTCCAAAAGTAAAAGTTATCTCTGCCTTGTTAAAGAAATTTTGTTCAGGTCCCTTTCATGTGAGAGCCTTGAAATTTTTAATGAAGGCCTAGCTGCCTGCTGGCTATTTCTGTTCCTTTACTCTACTGTAGTTTTTTTCTACTAAGCCTCGTAACACAAGATCTCAGCCTGTGCCTCGCAAGTCTCATGATGGTGAGCACAGGCAAGGCTGATCAGAGCAGCCACATTAATGCTTGCAAGGCCCTGCCTATTTCTTTTGGACTTTGCTTAAATAGATTAAATTCCCAGAACCAGTGGGTCCAAATCAGTTTCATTGTCAAGGGGATTTGGAACATGCCCTACCATGGCTAGCAGCACAACTCTGGCTCATCTAGTTTGAGTTGCTATGTCCCAGTTCTATAAGGAATAATGTAAAGCTAAATTCAGCACTTTTAAAACTCAGTTAAGCTGGTAGTGAGTGGGACGTACTCTGGACACCACACCCTGCACAACTGTTCCCAGAGGATTAGGAAGCCTGTTTCCTGTAGTTTTCTACTGGGGCTGTAGACAATTGAGTACAAGTCAGCCTCTGAGGAGAGCACACTGTGCTCTGCTCAGTGCTAAAAGTGCATTCCTGGTACAGTTGACTGCAGTCACTCACATGACTGAACATGCCATAGTTCCCTTATATTCTCCTGTATGTTTGATGATTTGATGGATGAAATGGTTATAGCTATGTATGCCACAATTTTACATGTAGATAATAAATAGTTGAGAGGTTTTCAGACAGGGCTTCCTTATGCCCATCTCTCTCTCATTTGTCAGTACACCTGAATTGTTTCTACATTCAAAAAGACAGCTTCTAGCTTCTACTAAAGCTTATTCCTCTCCTATGACCTGTGTGCAATATCACAGTTGAACACAATTTGTTACTTGTGACATTATTTTTAGAGGTAATGTAGTAGTGCTATAAGAAAACCATATTTGTCACAGTGTAGTAATTGCATTACCACCTGCCTTCCAGTCTAATTATGGAAAGCTGTGCCTCAGTGCAGATACCTGAAGCAAGGATTCTTGAATTTTGAAGGATTTGTACTCTCTTTGTTTTGCAGCTGGACAAAGACTTGGAAGAGGTCACAATGCAACTTCAGGACACTCCTGAGAAAACAACATACATTAAGCAGAACCACTATCAGGACCTCAATGACATTCTTAGTATACGGAACTTCACAGATGGCAAAGGTGAGTCTTAGTAAAATCCATTAGTAGCTTAACATGCCAAACCTTTGAATAGCAATGTCACTGGATTGGTTTCAGAGCACTCAGACCTTGGTAAAACAGCTTAAATACTTCAGCTGAATTACTGAGAGTATGCAGATTCACATAATAAGCTACATGGTACCCACTGAGTAGTTATGTCTGTATGTCTTCTATTGTAATACACATGGTGAAGTAGGAAAATTTTAGAAGTGTACTTGTGTTCAAGAAGTCAAGTTTTTTGTGCTTCATGGAGAGAGGAAAGCCACAGAATTTTAAGCCCAGTTTAATATGTGCTTGCTTGACTACGATGCTGAAATCTTGCTTTTGGACACTGCTATCAAGCACGTAAAAGGGAAGCATGTAAATATTTCAGTGCTGATTTGGATTCTAAATGCAGAATTGAAGCCACTCATGTATGAAAATTCTTCCCTAGGAACTGATAAAAAAGGATTTAATGACAACTGTAATATTCCTAAGTTGTTTCTCCTGTGTCTCTTGCATTGCTCCCTGAAGAAATACATGCAAGAGAATTGCTTCCATTAGAGCCATTTTGCTTTTTGGGAAGCAGTAAAATCTAGTGCATAGTGCAATAAAAGTGGAAGCCAGGACCCACCTTCCATATCTGACTGTAGAATGGATCTACTTTGTGACTTCTGGCAAATAGCTTTGTACAGCTGACTATTACTGTACTGTGTGGAAAAAACTGGTTGCTCTGTGTTCAGAATTTGTGTATTTGCATGTTTGTTACACTGCAAGGATCAGGCTTCCTATTGATGTGGCACCATAGGCCTGATTAAGTGGGACAAAAGTTACTTCTATGAATAAATTTGAAGAATAATTTTAGAACAACAACAACAGTTCACATATGTTTTTGAAGTGTATTGAAATTTCAGTTGGATAAGGTTACCTTTTTTTGCACCTTTTGTTTTAGCCTGGGTATACACTGGGTTGTATAACTTGTGGCAAAAAGAAGAAAAAGGGAGAGTTCCCAGTGTCCTTTTTAAAAGTAAAAAAAAGACAGAAGAGGGGAAAGGAGGAAAAGGAAAACATAAATAGCTGCTGGAGGCGTGTGATTATTGGGCTGAGATCAGGAGCAAGAACTAACATCAGTGAGTGGGATGAGGCAGTTTGAAAGGAACACATAGAATGTTCCTCTCATGTCAGATGCTCCAGGAAAAATGATAAATCATGAATAATATTTCAAGCAGAAAATATACATTGCATTGTGCCAAATGCCCATCTGAGTTTGGGTTTTAGAAACAAAAAGTGATTCTCAAGAAATACACTGGGTATAAATTTAGGATGGATACTTCCCACAGCAAGATGCACTCCATTAGCAGTAGGTGGCTGGCAATGAAATCAAGTATAAAATATAACCTTTCTGCACTTACTTGTGGCTATGTCTACAAAAGACATTGATGCCTAACTGCTGCTTTAAGCAACAGCATCCAAGATTGTCTTTGTCCCTAATTTTCCCCCAGTACAGCTCCCCAGCTTTTACATTTCTGCTGTGGGGTCCATATTTAAAATCATCTGTAAGCATGAAGCCTCAATGTCCAGAGTAGCTCGGAACTACGTATTAGTGGGATTTACAGGGTAGATATTCTGCATACTGAAGTTGCTGGACACAATTTTCTCAATGGACCTACCACATAAAGCTCCACACAAATGGTGGGACAGGTGGAGAAAGATGCTTTCCCTTGTCCAACTTTATATGGAAAGGTTAGAGCATCCTGGGAATAAGGAAGACCTGGATCCCAATTTGCAGAAGGTGTTTGATGCTTGGTTCCATACCTGGTGGCAAATACGCCACACATGCATATTATAGTATATCCTGATTCTGACACAAGTGACATTCAATATTCATACTGTCAGGCTCTGAGCCACTGTGATCAGCAACCCTTGCTAGCCTTTTCCTGTCCCTCCAATTCCATTTCTTCTGCCTCTTATCTTTCCACATTTCCCTGGCCCTTATCTAAGTCTGAATCTCCTGTCTGTTTCTCTCACTGCACCCATTCCCAATAGGCAGTCTATGTGCTTAATATAAATTTGCCATTCCAATCAAAATAACAAGGCTTTGGAGAATTCATGCTGCTGAGTCATGCTGCTGCTTCTGTGCAGATTCAAACAGACATCACTTAAATGGTACTTAAAAAAATTCTGGCCCTTACGGCTACAGGAAAGCTAACTCTGAATGACATGGCTATGCTTTGTGTAGCTATGCATTTCATGAGCTTTCAGGAAAGGAAAGTACAGAGACTTAAAATTATGCATCCCTGGTGGTACTTGAGTGAAGCTTCAGAATTGTAAATAATCTATTAGCATGGCCTAGAAGTGACCATCTCTCTCATCCCCACTGTGCAACTGGGGAAGCCAGTCCAATATTGATTTTAAGGTGATGATGAGGTTTGTGCCTTCCTTGATCTTGTGAAAAATGTGAGCTGGGAGAGCGGGAACAGGACAGCAAAGAGGGAGGCTCAAAATAGCAGCTGACTTGGAGCTAAAAATCACAGCAGATAATTGCCACATTTGCTTTGTGGTTCACTTCTATGGGAATTGTTTTTATAAAATACCTTGCTGTTCTGGAGGAGCTCCCATGGAGAATGCCATGTAGTGTAACCCCATTGCTATTGCTTACACAAACTCACGTCCCTGTCTTCACAGAACAGATCATAACAGGGGATTTAGGCAATGCATCTTGAACAAGCCCTAATCAAACTTTAATGTCATAGTACACTTCAGTAGGCATCTGATCTGTAAAAATTGCCCAGAGTTAAAAATCCTCATTCCTATAGACAAGTGCCAAAGGAGGTTGTTTGATTCATTTCCTTCCCCACCACCCTCATTTTCATCAAACATATGGATTTGAGATACAGAAGTGAAATTGCTTTAGCCAAAATAGGTAGAAACAGCTGTGAATTTCTATATCTGCCTGACCTCAGGCAGCATTTCATAACTTTGGGACTCCTGGTTAGTTATTAACAGCAACAGCTCCTGGTATATCCCAGGAGCTCTTTGCTGGCACAGGGTCTCCTTCTTTACAGCACATTTCAGTACACCTCATTTAAAGAGAGATATTCTCTGAGATACTCATCTCTTGTTCACAAATGCATAATGTCCCTGAGACATCTACAGCAATTGGCTATGTAAGAAAAGCAATTAGGAAAATGTGATTTGCGGTTTATGGCTTGATTGCTTTCTTTTAATGCAGGCTTTTTAGCTGCACTGCTACATAGCTTTGTGTGGTCAAGCAGTTTTCAGCATGCTGCATGGACTATGGCTCTGAGACTTCAAATGACTTCCCCAGCTGAATTTAGAAGGGCATCCCCTTCACTTCATTTCATACATTCCTCGGATGACTTTGAGTCACTGTGCCTGCTAGTGACCTCAGCTCAGTGCACAGGGCAACATTAACTTCTCCTCTGGCATTTGTGGGATCTGGTGGCCTTGCTGGAGTGGCAGAGCCACATTACAGCCTGGGCTTGTGGCAGAGATGGGGTGTGGGGGAGGCCAGCACTTGGCTCTGGCCATCCCTGTAACTGACAGAGCCATTCAGCAAGAAGAGTCAGGCTTGGAGGCACGGCCGTGTTTGCCAGGTTGGCATTTCGAAAAAA
>VXBB01011783.1:11290-35626 GCA_013399915.1 Illadopsis cleaveri | reverse complement strand
TGCTACACTTGGAATCTTACTATCTTCCTCTACTTGACTTTTGATGTTTTAGTACATGAAATTATTTCCATATGGCATAATTCACAAAATCATGGATTGAAAGAGTTTCATATAAAGCAAAGCTCAGAAGAAATCCTGCAGAATAATCTCCCTCTATCTTGGCCAGTACATTTCAGAGAAGCATATTAGGGAAATTAAGGAATGACAGCCATTCTATGGGAGGTACAGAAGCAAGAGACAGCCTTGCCACAGTCCCCTCTTATGAGCAAAACCTTTTTGCAGGTTCTCTCTCTGCAGGCGCCCTTCCTAGCTCAGAAAACCTTGTCTGTTTTAAGCCAGAAAGCAGTTTTTACTCATTGCTGTAAATGGGCTGGGAGCATTCATTTACATGTCAGATATGCCTACATACTGTCACTTGTCACCCCACTCCGATGTTTCCTGGTGTTAGTTTTTTCCCATGTAAAAGCAGCTCAAAGAAAAACAGATTTCAAAGGCATGTTGCTCACAAATGCAAAGCAAAACAGAGTTCTTCTGTGATAGATAGGGGAAATATTATTTCTATGAAGTTCATGCAATTCAAGCATTAAGGTTGAGATTGAAAAATAAATTTAAAGGTAAGGGCTTTCAGAAATAACTCCTTTAAAGGGATATTGTTTTGAAGCAAGGATATAGTTCCTTTCTTTATAGAGACGCTATTTTCTATGAAGCCTAACAAATGGATTCAATCCTGAAATTGAAGGTTGTTTCTGTTTCAACTGGGAGACCAACCTGTCAGAGCTTCAATACCTGCCCTTTCTTGCACAGAAATGAATCTGTAATAAAGGGAATTTCTTCTGATTTAAAGTAGTATAAATCAGAGCAGAATCTTGCTGGCTTTTCTTTTTAAAAAATCTTCCTCTCAAAACACAACTATATGAAGTTATGATTTAGATTGCCAATGCAGTGTGCTTACTTCAGGAGAACTTTTTTCCTATCACCCAGCAGACGATGTGATCATTTTAATTTTTCCTTTCAGTTTATTTTCTTAACACCCTATTCACATGAAAAGCAGAGACTGGCTACTCATGTTTCACAGTCCAAACAACAGAACTGGGAAAAAATTACAGCAGGTTTTCAAAATCTACTTCTAGCTTTAAAGTTTCCTGAGCTCTTTAGTAACTCAGCAAAGTTATCTCTGCCAGATCTTGTAAGTCCTTATTAAGCCACACTTGCTTCTTTGTGGAGCATAATATATGCTTTCTAGCAAAGAGAAACAACAGTAGAATTGAAAGATATTGGATGAAGAGTAGTTCTGTCATCCAGTTCTAAGCCATCAGAGAAATATTGCCACTAAAGCGTAATGATGAAGATGTTCAATAAAGCTGCAGTGTACAAACATCAACAAAACAAGCCTCTAGTTAAAAAAAATATGTTTTCTAAACTCTTGGAAGAAATTGAAGCATCATCAGTCACCTGGTGCCTTCTGCCTGCAGCTGAATGAGGGTTGTTAAAATGCATGGTGCAGTTAAGCCTGCCCAGGTGATTTTGGCAGTGGGAGGTTGCAGATTGATTCTAGGTCTCCACTGGCAGAGGGAGAGGAGAGCAGTGGGGAGCAGTGACCTCCTCGTCGGCAGCCTGCATCAGGTGTGCTCCTGCAGCTCAAAACTTTGTAAATGGAAGCTGTTTCTTTGCTACAGGTAGGCAAAGGTCCCAAGCTAAAGCCTTCTGGCTCTCACCGAGTGCTGGCAGCGAGCTTTGTTTTATAATGAGCCCATCACTGAGTGCTCTGTGAGGCCCTTGAGATTTATTTATCTTTTCTCCCGACAGCTTTCTGAATGGAAAATGCTCAGGCATCACTTATCCAGACTTCTGGGTTCCGGTTTGAGGTCTACAAAGGTGAAAATTATTTAGAAGGTGCTTCTGGCTAATGTAATTGCAATTTAAAAGGTAGTTACATCATCTCGGTGCAACTTACTGGGTAGAATCAGCAGTGGCAGACAGTGCCCTGAGAATGAAGGGCGTTTTCCTAGGGCACTTAATGGACAGAGGAAAAGCAGATGGGAAAGTAACAAACATGCTGCTACACTTTCCCGGGGAAACTGGGAAATCAAATGTTTACCACTGCTCTTATTTTCTTTTCTTGCGGTTTTTCACGTTTATAAAACTAGTTTTCTAAACCCTTAAGTTTTTTAAGTGCATATGGCAATAGCGTTTTTTCTTTATGCCCCAGCTTCCAGAAACATATGACTAAGTGAGAATCTTGCTCTTCATTATTTAAATGAAAGGTAAATGAAAAATAAAGATATTCTAGTTTCCATAGCTGCGAAATAAAAACCTAACAACTCCTCTCCCAAAATGCTTAACAAATAAGAATTACCTAACTTTTTTTTTTTTAAATTTTGAAAGAAGCAAATGAAAAAGGAAAAAAAAGTGACAACTTTATGTGCATTTTGTCTGCATTTTATACATATACAGTAAAACTTGCATTTGGTAGCCTTTATGCAGAAATTTATTCAGTGTATTAAGGGCAAGTCATCTGCAAGAGAGGTAGAAAAGAGTCTATTAAGAATAACACACGGTGATATATGGGCAGTTGGTGTTGAGAGGTGAGTAGGAAGAGAATATATGATTTATGTTCTACTCTAAACTAAATCCCCCACCTTTTTGACAAGGACCACCTCCTTCTCTCTCTCTCTCACAGAACATCTGAAAGTACATGAAACTCCTTTGGTGTGTACAACACAGATTATTCTATTTAATAACATACTCCCAAACAGCAACAGTTGCATTTTCTAATCATTTGATGGAAAATTATATCTTTAGCAGTTTTGTAAAATGTTAAATTCCTTACCTTGGCCAAAGAAGTTGGAACCCTAAAATAATTAAATCTTAGAGCTTTTCCATCCCCAATTACAAGGGTTACTCAAATTTTTACTTTGGTCTATACCACAAACTCAGCAGTTTCCATTGTCAGCTTAGATCAGCTCAGGACTGAATGTTGGTTTTAATCACGGAAGTAAAAAGTGTTCTTTTCTACATGTCTGCTTATAGACATCACAAGACTTTTATGCAAATGTCAAACTTGATATACAAAGAAATGCAATGTACAGAAAATAAAAACTGAACTCCTGTGACAGCAAATGCCACACCAGCAAACTTCAGGCTGCCCTGAGAAGATAGACCTCATTGTTTATCTTAGCCACTGTCAGATTTGACTCTTTGCTGTACTTTCTTCACATCTAAACCATCACTGAATCCTGCCATCTCTTAATTTTAAGCACTCTTCTTGCTACAGCTGAATTCCTTAGCTCTCTTCTACTGACATTTTCTTGCCCCAACCGAAGCAGCTTCATGTGTTCTGGTCACCTCCTCTCTCACCCACATCCTTCTCTTCAATGCAACATCAGTGAAAAATCTTGTCTCCTCCTCTGAGCTGGAGCGATCCCCGTGTCTGCACATTGTTGCATCCTCACCTACACATGGTTGTTGCCTGCTTGTTAGGTCTTTCACAGCAGGAAGTGAATGCTATCAAATAATGCCAGGGATGACCTTGCTGGGAGGGCAATTATAGATGTTGGAGTTTGCCCTCAAAACATTTATGCTTCCAGCTTCATTCCTCAGTTTGTGTTTCTGCTGCTTGTTTTGTCCTCCCAGTGCTTGTTGATAACATATATATTCCTAGCATGCTGGAAGCTGAGCATTATTTGGGGCTTCTGAACATGAATACAACAGAAAAGAAGCTTAAGCCTTCAAAATGTACCAGCTTTTTCATGTCATTTTCCTTTTCTCTTCACTCTTTTCCTGCTTTTTCCCCTCATACCCACTTTTATGTTCAAATCCTCCAGTACCCTCTTCAAGAATTTACCTCAGACTCCTCTTCCATGCTGCCTCAATGCCTGCAGCAATCACTGCTTCTCTGTTTGTGTGACAAACAACTACTGGTGATGGATTTAGAGCTCTCTGTAATTATTTATGAAAACTGTGAACTGCCCTCATTATTCAGATGCTTTCTGTGCGGTTTTATTTGGCGTGCCACAGAAAGAGACTTTGAAAAAGCAAGCAGGAACAGAAAGGATCTTCTTAAAATGGCTGTGCTTGCCTGTGTTTCTCAGGGGTAATGATGTCATGGGCTTCAGCAAAGCGAGCCTGGGACTCCCAGGACACCCAGGAGAATCAAGAATTATGATCTGTTTTGTTATCACTATGCAGAAAAGAAAAAAGTGTAATGACAGCATTAGCTGTCCTTGCTGCAGACAGCCTATGGGCCAGTGCAACTGATATGAATCATATTTCCATGCTAAAAATGATAGCAGTAGCAGATATTCAAATGACAGCACTTAATTGCCTGTGCGATCATAAGGGTATCAAGGGTTTATACATCAATGAGGCTATAGTTTTTCTAGGAAAAGTCTTCAGAAGGAGGGCCTGTGAAAAGGTTACAATTTCTAACTGCAAGAACAGTATAGTTACATTATCTTTTCACATAGCCCATACAGGGCAAAGCATAGTGTCACTTCTGTCACTTTTGGTGATTCCTATGGGGGTTCCTATGGAGGAACACATCATCCAAAATATAAGACTACCAAACTCTCACAGCAAAACCTGAGACTATATTGGAATATAGGTAGTATGACTTTACTTTGTGGCATTATGGATATCTGGAAAAAGTTAAAATGAAACAATTTTTAAATGTTCACTTGGTCCTAGTAAAGTAAAATTGAATGTGTTGTTCATCCAGATGGTGAGAAAGCCATTTTGAAAAATCATCTTGATCAAAATCCACCAGCACAGTGGGGCTCATCAGACCCTTCCAGAACAAGCAAAGATCCCATAGAAGACATCAACTCTCCAGAACAGTAAGTATACATCATTACCTTGCTGACAAGATGTTAATTTAAATTATTACATTTCATCGAAGTCTGTATTTCCCTTCCATGCATTTTTTTTATGGAAAGAGCTTCACTGTAACCCCCTTTCAGCCAGCCCAGGCTACAGAGAGAACCTGAAACATCAGCAACAGGGAATGTGAATGACACCTCCTGAAGTGCCATTAGGCAGCAATGTTGTAGTCTGATGCCCCCCTTCCACCAGCTCACCACCCAAATGGAACTCAAATGATATCAGGGGCTGCAGATCCTAAGGTGCCCCAAAGGCAAATCAACATGCTTCTTTTCTCTTGCTGGAAACATAGCACGATGTCCAAAGTTTCTGTAGTGAGTTACAAGGTGAGCTGTGCCCAACCAACCACCAGTGTGTGGAGAAAAGAAGATGCACATATGTGCACAAATATCTTATAGCTCTTGTCAAAAGTCCAAGTCCTTCCATACACCAGCCAGAGGGATTCATAGTGTACATTGACATTTTGTTCTTTTACATTCTTAAGCTAGATGAGAATTAAAAAATGTCCTGAGGGCTTTTCAACGTTGCCATAGCAGCTGGATCTGAGTTTTGGCACAGGAAGGCTTGCACTAAGTAGTTTCCCTTAGAAACAATGCTGCAGCTACATGGAGAGGATGGCACAAAACATGGGCTAGATTTACAAAGGGGAAAGAGTCTTCTGGTGTCAGCTTTTCTCTCTAGGAACCTATATGATAAACTCATGTCCTACCCTCCACTAGCTGAGCAGGATCTGCCATGGGCCAGAGCTCAGGGAAGCGCCGTTCTCATGTGTGCCCGGATCAGCCACTTCCCCACAGCAGCCTGGCTGCACGAGCATCCCTTCATCAGTGTCTGAGCTAATAGCTGTCAGACTCCTGGGCAATTTAAAAGCTTATTTAAAAACAGAATAAATTAAACAGATTACTAGAATGAGTCACGTTACATCAGCAACAGCAACCCTGATTGCAGATAGTAGCTACTGTTTTGTACTACCTGGAGCAGGAAAACACGTGGATTTCTAAATCTGTCCTTGCACTCAAAGGAAAAACCCAACCCAAACCTGCAAAGAAGCTAATTCACACACACATATACACCAAAAAGAAATCCCACAGTCGATGAAATATCTTGTACTTTCACAAAAGCAGGGCTCTTGCTGAGAGAGCTCTCATGACTTCATGGGGTCAGCTGAGTGCTTTAATGCATAGCTATTAAAGGCCTGTGTTTTTTTCAGTATCATTTGTCAGAAATAATGTAGTGTGAATGCAGCCTCATCCATATGTGGCCCAGTTACATTAAGAAAGATGCTAAGAAATACACAGACACTCAGATAATCCAATTGTCTCGATACAGATTTAATAGAGACAAAGAAGAAGAAAAACATTTGATGATGACAGAACTTCCTCTAGGCTAGTGATAACTTGATGAGAAGACTGAGATTTCCTAAAGGTTCCAGAGAGTGGGTCTGTACAAATCTGAACAGTCTCTGACATTTATGGAAATCAGTTAATAAAGTCCTTTTAAATCTAAACAGTGTCATTCAGCATTTGCACAGCTGTGACTGTGCCAGGTCCAAGGGCCAATGTTTTCTCTGAGAATGAGTACCAGAGCCACACCAAATACAACCCAGATACAGTGGATCTGCCAGGGAGGAGAAGTATAGCTGTCTTCAGGACTTCCCTCTTTTTGACAACAGATTGCCTGTCTCCAAAGTTTGTACTCTTTAAGATATCCTTCTGCACCTCTGGCCTTGTTTTTCAACTTGTCCAGCAGCTCTTCTGTCCTTTGGTGGTTGATAAATGTATAATTTTTTGGGGGAAAAAAAAAGGAGTTAAAGGCAAGCTGTAGTTTCTGTCTTTCTCATTTGACTTCATACATAGGGTATCTGACAGGTAGTCACACAGTCTGAGAAACTTATTTCTTATTCAAGAACACAAATCTCAAGAACATTAGTCTGAAAAAGATTTCCTCTTGGTCATAAACCTGTGAAAGGAGGATGTCAAGACAATCATTTGCCTGCAGAAGTTTTAACTCTTTAATGGCTGTGGGGAAAAAAATCCTCCCAGCTTCCTGTGCTTGTCAGCACTCATGAGAACCAGCATCTTCAGTATGAAAGCTCTTATACAGTCCAGAAAAGAGCTGATTTAGGATTTTTTCGTTCTTTCTTACCATTAGTGCTACATTTGACTCATTGTAAGATCCCTTACTCTACAGCTGTGCCCAAAGAAAAGGCACAACAGTATACACACACCTCAGGCAGTAGTGCAGGAAGTTGTTTCACATTTATTGATGAGGTAATGTTTACATTGTGGAAAACAATTTTTTTTGTGCTTGGCTTAGATTTAGGACCCTGCACCTAGGGAAAATGCAGTCTGTATGACCGTAGAGCAGCCTTAGAGCATGAATATAGATGATTCTCAGTTCCCTTGGCAGTTCCTGCTGGGCAGGACACAGTAGGTTTTCCGTACTGCCATGTAAAATTTTCCATACCCAGTCAGACCATCAGATAAGAGGAGCAAAAAGTGGGTGCTGCTTCCTTTCCTGTTTACACTGTCTACACAGTATAAATTAACACCTCCTATAGCAGGCAAAGCGGTGCCAGTGCACAGGCACAAGCCATGCACTTTGATTTCCCATTTTTTAGCACACTCCCCAGCACAGCTGTATCCATTTGTACTCTCCCAGGTAATGCTCAGTAACAATCCTGGGGGATGCTTAGCTGTGTGGACAGACACTGTACTGTGCCAGCTCATCTCAGGTCCAGAGAGCAGCCTGAACCAGTTTAAAACAGATATAATTATTTTCCCAGTAGGATGAGTTGTCTCTCAGGCAAAGTCATCTGCTTTGATGAGCATCAAACTGCTCATATTTGACTGGGCAGTCAGCTTATCTAAAGATCACATCAGTCACCTTATCTGCATGATGGCCACCTTCAGTGGTTTATCTTCTGTGACCCTTAAAGACATCCATCTATGTGTTTTCTTTCCTGCATGTTGTCCCTTCTCATCAGTGACCTACATCCAGCAGGTCATTAGTTTTTGGCACCATTAAAATTTATCCCATTCTCATTTTAACAGCAACAATATGTAACAGTCTTCCAGATCTCTAAGCCCAGGTGATGACAGATTTCTGTGGGAAACTAAAACTTGTGATCTTAATAGACTATTTCTATATGCAGAGGTTTTTTGTAACCTTCAAAGCATAACTTCAAAGCATAGCTGGAGCCAGTTATGTTAAGTAACAAAAATTCTCATTCAAAAAAGTTGCTTGTGACTGGATTATTGCATTGCAGCCATATGCCTCAGCATGAACAGGCCTTTGTTTTTTTGTTTTCTTCACTGGGAGTGGTTTATGTATGATCTATCCATCTATGACCTTACTCAAATGTGTCATTAAATAAGGTGGGTTTAGAATGATTAGTTCACTTGCTAGTACAACACCTTGCTTTACTGTAGTCTTTTAGAGTTTCTCCAGCTTCCCTGCATTTGCTAAAAATCAACATTAATGTGCTGTAGAATTAACTAGAATAATCCCTGAGTGCTTAAACACAGTTTATACTCCCACAGAACTTCAGATGTTTGACTGTTGCAGCAATTTGTTTCAGTGCCCCCACTTACCAATGGATCTTATTAGCAGTTTTCTATAACAAAACCAAAATATATTTCAAATGCCTTGGCCCCTCTGTGGTATTGTGCATTCCCATGTGCATTGCACTGTCTTCCTGTGTGCATTGACATTGGAAGCTAAGGTTTTACCTGATTTTATGTTTCCCTAATAAATGGTACTTCTGTACAGAGCTGAGGACACTTTCCCTAAAACAGAATACTGATGAGTGGGTGCTCTGTGTATGGAATCATCTTTGCTTTCCATCTCCTTCGGTGGTTGTCTGTGATTCTAGACCAACTAGAATTATTATTACCAACCATTACGTCTCCAAAACACTTGACCATGTATATGCTTTCACACACATATCTATATAGCATGGATAACTTGAAACAAATTCCCAGAGTCATATAATGGTTTGGGCTGGAAGGGATCTTTAAAGGTGAACCAGTCAAATCCCCATGCAATGAGCAGAGACAACTTCAAGTAGATCAGGTTGTTCAAATCCCCACCCAGTTTGGCCTTGAATGTCTTCAGGGAAGGGGCGTCTGAGCCATCTGTGGCAGTGTTTCACCACCCTCATCATAAAAATTCATTATTTTTATGTAGTCTAAATCTACCCTCTTTTGTCTAAACCTGGGCATCCTCTCACTCCCTGCCCTTGTAAAAAGTCCCTCTCCAGCTTTTTTGTAAGCCGCCTTTAGGTACTGGAAGACAGCTTTAAGGTCTCCCTGGAGCTTTCTCTTCTCCAAGATGAAAAGCACCAGCTTTCTCAGCCTGTTTTTGTGGAAGATATCTGCCAGCCCTCTGATTTTCTTTGTGGCCTTCATCTGGACTCACTCCAGCAGGTCCACATTCTTCTTATGAGAAGAGCTGAATGAAGTATTCCAGGTGGGGTCTCACCAGAGCAGAGGGGCAGCATCACTTCCCTCATGCTGCTGGCCACACTGCTTTTGATATAGCCCAGGATATGATTAACTGCCTGGGCTGCAAGTGTACATTGCCAGGTCCAGCTTTTCATCCACCATCACCCCCAGTTTCCTCTTGGCAGGGCTGCTCTCAATCCCTTCATCTCCAGTCTGTACTGATATCAAGGGCTCCCCCCAAAGCATTGGCAAAATGTGGCAGGAATGGAGGGGAAAATCACTGATATTAGAGAAAAAGAACATAAAAAGTGAGGCAAGGCACAAAATTTACTTTTACTTCAGGCAAAAATACCAGGGGTTTTTTTGAATTTGCTACTCCTTTTGTTTTGTTTCATGTTTCACTCTAGGAGTTTCATCTACAATCTTAATTGTGTGCAAGTCTCCAGGCTACAGTTCTCTGCCCCAATTCCAGGAACCAAGTTTTCAAGTGCAAGTAAACTTTTAAGTACAGTTAAAGCAAAATTTGCCACCCACTGCAGCTACCATTGGCATAGCTAAAGAAACATGCTTTGTCCATGGTATGGCTAACACTGAAATGGATGAAAAAAAATCCTATTCATTTGATTATGCAACTGGATTCTCTTGGAGTAGCTTCAAAAAGCCCTTTAACGAGAAGTCTGTAACAGTTGAACAAAGTAAGCATTTCCACTGGTGGGAAAAGAAGTGCAGGCAATTCTGCATTTGACCCCTCAACAAGAGACAGAATGACAATCCACAGCATCAGGCTCATAAGGATTCAGCACAGGGAAACAGCAAGCCATGCCCCCTCTGCACTCCTTGGGAACAAGGCATGACTTCATTGATAGCACCAGGAAGAGTTGAGCACAGTAGCAAAATAACAATGAATGGATTTTGTTTAGTTCAAGAAATGCATTGCCAGCACTAGAATGTTCACCACTAAGGACTTACATTTCATGACAATTTGAAAGGGAGTTTGAGGGGGAGAAACTATGAGCAAGAGTTTTCCTGGGCAGGCAGACAACAGCTACTTCTACTGCACCTCTGTATAAACAAGCCAAAGTTTGTAGTGAAGAAACTAAAGAGAAGAACACTACATTTCTTTCCATTTGAATTTAAAAGCTATACTGTTTGATCCCCAAGCAGTGCAACGGATGCCTTAGCATCTGTTAGGTAGCAAACTACCTAACACAAAGCAAAAAAGCAATTAAATGTCATTTGAATCAAAAAAGCTGTCCAAAGGCCAATGTTTCAAACAAACACCTCTTATAAAGGCTTTTCTATACACTGTCATTATATCAGATAATGGGAAAACATAAATTTAAAACTCTGTTATACAATACAAAACTCTGTGATACAATGCTTTCTGTGAGTATTTTTGTTCTGAAATCCAAAAGCCAGTTTTCAGTTCAGCTCAGTCACCTTGACATCCCTCTTCTCATTAGAAAGTGCCTCTGTGTTTCAAGGGTGTCTCCAAATACAAAGCCAACCTGATTATAAAATGACTGAATATATCTTTTACAGTAGCAAACCTCAACAGGATTTTGATTTTGTGAAAGGTGCTAGTATATCCACAGCAGATCCATTTTCTCATAGCACCATCCTCTCCAAGGAAAGGGCTTAGATGGGATACCTGTGAGCATGATTTAGTATTTATTAAAAAAAAAATTATACCAGTTTTCATTATGTCAATCCACTTGGAAAAATGGATACAGAATTTTGGTTTCTGGAACACTGAATTTTTGTATGGGTGTTGGGCAGGACTGTTTTTAGAGTGCCAACTCCTCAGTCCCATAGCAGGCAGTGAGTGACAGAACTCAAAAGCACCTATCACCTCAAAAGCACGCACCCACAGTTTAAAGAGCAACTACTTAAAAGAAGAAAAAGCCATCAGTCCCAGATCCCTCCCACCATGAACCTGTGCTTGCTTTAGCTGGAGTTGCAGAAATGCCATCCTTAGTACTGACATCCTTGTGCTAAGTGATGCGTGGCCTGAAACTCAGACTGTGACCTCATGCATGTCTACACAGCTGGAGGGGGCTCTGCAGGCAGTAGATCACTCTGCAAGAGGTGGGGCGTCACCAAGCCATACACCCTCTTTGCAAACTTAAGGTTTTCTCCTTTTCTTGGTATTAGCAGTCTAACAATTAACCTGAAGGCGGCTGGAAACTTCAGAAGGTTGTGGGATGCTGAGAAAGCACACTTAGTTTCCTTTGTCATGTCTAACCTGTCAGAAAAATTCCCCAAGGGGAAAACAACATCATGGTGGCACAGTTCAGCATCAGCAAGTGCAGTGCTCTCGGCATTAACCCTGTCGGTCACAGCGGCAGGCACAGAGAGCTCCCTCGCAGCTGCCTGGGAACACATCAGCCACGTGATGCATTCCATCTGCCCCCTGGCTAACATTCCTCTCCCGTCTTTCCCGCAGCATACAGCGCCGGCTGTCCTTGCAGCTGCCCATCCTTCACCACGCCTACCTGCCGTCCATAGGAGGAGTGGATGCCAGCTGTGCCAGCCCGTGTGTGAGCCCCAGTGCCAGTCCTCGGCACAGACACGTGCCGCCCTCCTTCCGAGTGATGGTTTCAGGCCTGTAGGAGGGGGAGATCAGTGCTTCCTGAACTGCTTTTAAGTACTCAATGACTGGACTAAACATCTGACCTAGAACTCTGCTACAAACATGTAACATTGGCTCTTACCGCAGAGGAACTTCTGCTGAGGCCCTTGTCACAGGAGTGCCCACGTAACTCGTGTGAAAAAGCAAAGGAGGACACAAAGAGTTTGATCTGTAGCCTTATTCATGGAGTTTTTATTTCTTCACCTAGAAGTCACTGAAAAATGTTTCTTCCAAAATTTCTACTAGCAACAAGGAGGCCGGAATATATGGATCTTGCAAAAAAGACACTAGGGAAAAGAAAAAAGAACAAAACACTCAAATGTCACTGAGCTTTACGTGGCTGCTGAGAACATGCAATTCTATACTGTATCCATGTAAGGAAAATGTAGTGGTCAAGCTATACCATGTTGGAATAGATACACTCATTTTTACAAAAATTGTGTTAAATCGCTGGAAACATTCTGCACTGGTTAGTCTTGCTTTTTTTCATTTCAGGGATGATGTTTAGTAGGAAAGAAGAATTGTGAGAAATGATTCCTCGGGTGTCATTGAGACTCTGCAGTGCTGTGAGCAGGGTCACCTTTACCTTGCAGCTGTATGTGCAACCCAAGCAGAGCCTGAAGCTCCAGCTCTGAGTTGCCACCAGCTGGAGAGCTGCTGATTGCAAGCAGAGCACTTCACCCTTCTCCAGGGCTATGGTAGTGACTGCTGACCATTTGCAGCTTCATTTTTAGCAAAGTTTCTGCACCTATTTCAGGATAAACACCACCAACCATAACACACTAAACTGTCTGAAAAAGTCCTAGGGCTGATAACTCAGGAAACTGAGGACAGATGAGTAGTAAAGTCTTAATGCCACAGGATGAATTGTTTTTTCTAGTTTGTTTGAATTGTGTCACACATAATTACAATAAAATTAATTTAGTGGGCTTGGGGGGGGAGGGATTAGGGCACAGCACTTTGCTGCTGCGGGCGCAGCCTGCAGGCACGTAGATGTGAATATACACCGTGTTTGCTTCGTACCTGCGTACGTGTGACAGTCGTAGCGGATAGGAGAGGACAAATCCAATTTACCAATAGAATATTTTACCTGAATCTTGAAAGAACTGTGAAAAAAATGGATTTTCTACTTTAGCTCCTTTCCCTGAACCAAAGCAATTAGGAGGAACGATAGTGGTGTACCGTCTGGACCAACTCTGGAGCCAAACCCTCAGGCACAGGTGAGACACACATGCAGTTTTTTTTCCAAGGGACTGGAAATGTATCCTCTCACTGCTGTTTGCTATAAAGTAGGGGGGGAAAAGCCACATGAAGCACCCACTGGGCTCTCAGTTTTCTTTAATCAACACTTGTGCCCCTCAGACCAAACCTTTGGAATGACATTTGTGCAAAGGTTTACAAATCAGCAATGACTGAAGCACAGCTGAAGGGGTTCATTAGCTGAGGGATTTAACTGCAGCTTTGACAAGCTAGCATAAATCTCCATTAAAAATAAAACACACCTCATAGTGGCCAAAACCAACATGAATATGTATCTGAATATTACAATCAGGAGCATCACAAAATATTCACTTGGCACATACAGTAAGAGAGGTTATGGAAATAACTGTAGCTTTTAGAACAAAAAACCATGTAAGTATAAACACAGATAAACTAGAACTCATTACTCTGTTTAAGCACTAAACACTGACGTCGTCACTCAATGTGTGTTGACAGTATTCTCTTGCTTTATTAATATCATCAGGGCCTGGTTTATTTTAAAAGGAATGTTAATTTTTAAAAAGAGAAAATTACAATATTGTATATAATGTATACACAAAGATCTCTGTAGAAATATTATTCCAACTTAGCAGGAAAAAAAAAAAAATCAGAAGTATCGGACCATTGGAGGTGAGTGTGTGTGTGTGTGTGTCTGTAACTTCGTGAATACTGACTGTGTGACGTTTATTAGGTTTAAACCATGCAGTACATTCTTTGTCTCAATGATACTGTAGTTTTTCCCATAACATTTTTTTTTTACTTTACTGCAGATAACAAGACCAACCAAGTACATATAGCTATTTAATGTTTCTGTTCTTTTATACTGCAGCAAAAATGTACTGTAAATTTATGAAGAGGCTGTGCCCCAATGGCATTTTCCAATGATGTTAGTGCACAAATGCTTTAAACTAGACTGGAACTGCCAGAATAAAATGTAAATGAAGAATTTCTTGTATAACCTTATACTGCATGAGACCAATTTTTAATAAATTGTTGCAAATCTGTTTTTATGAATAAAATGTATAAAACAGTTTTTTGGACTCAATACCCTCTTCCCCCATTGCAAAATCATTTTTAATGAGAGCGTGTGTATATATATATAAACATAGGTATATATAAAAGCCTCCTTAGAGAAAGAGGAATTCTATTACAACACTACATTTTAATAAAAATGTAATATGTAATAAAAATACATATCCTAGTTGTTGCACAGTTTGCATTTGGAGATAATAGATAGATGAGCCTCTGCCCTGAAATGCAATTACTGCAGTACCCAAGAGTGATGTCTAAGACCTTTTTCAAATGGGAAAATAATCAAAATATGTACTGAACATTTATATCCAAACCACACTTAGCCCACACACTGTTCGCTCTTGCCCCACAGTGAATGTGAACTTAGAAGAAAAAGAAATAATTTACTATTTCACACAAGTTATTGAAATTGAGCCAATGTTCCAGCTCAATAGTAAAATCTCTGCATCAACAAATGAGAAGTTTCTGAGAATAAACATCAATTGCTGCATGAAGGCAAGCACTAAGCCTCTCCATCTAGTTTTGTGCATGTGGTGGGATTTGTGTCTTAAAGCACGTTCTTCTGCATGGCGAAACAGGAGGAGGGTGGGAATGTCAGGCAATGAGAAAGTGAGAGGAAAGAGCATTTTGAGTTGTTTGCTTTTCAGCAGGGGAGCATCCTCAAGCCAGCACAAAATGTCATAAAGCCCAAGATGTGGGAATTAGAACCACCACAAATGGTTTTTCAGTAGATTTCTGATGTCCCATCATCTTAGAAGTCCCCTCCAAACACATGCAAAAAGAGAAAATACCGGTGAGGAGTTAATAGTGTGGATCGTGGCTCTCAGTGCAGAATACCAGATGGCAGGAGAAACTCAAACAGATACATCAAAGCTCATTCAAGAAAGGAAAAAGTACAGAATAACTTCAATGTGAAACCTATATTCAACCAGAAATCGTGGGAGGATACGAAGAACTTAGAATTGCTCATGAATAATAGAAAACCAGAACAAAGTGAAATATTACTTTAAAGGGTCATGAAAAAAAAGAGGGAGATGTTGGCAGAGCAACTTTACTTGAACCATTGAGTTTCCACAGCCACAACAAATATGCTTCCTATACAATCATAAAGTTACCATTGAATTAAAGAAAGGCTGCTAATCTTGTAGCACTACTTTCAAATAAATAAAATCAAGGAAGGTAAGGAAAGAGTTGGGGGGTTTTTTGGTTTTTTTTTAGTCATAATACCTTTCCTTAAACGTTGATGGTCAAATCTTTTCTGATCTTTTCAGAACTTGTTAGTTCATTACAAGTCTCAGCACAATGTGCCTATTCTTCCCAAGACTGGATTAGTGTTTCTGCTGATCTCTGGTCAGGCTTGCTTAGGTGCTGGAAGCCAGCCCAGCAAGGCTTGTCCCAGCACTTCCACAGCACCCTATGGATATCAGCAGGGCTTTATTGTGTTCTCAAACCACAGTCCAAAGGATGGGCTGGTTGGCCTATTCAGAAAGCTGACTCTCCCTGTCACTGGCTTGTTTAATAGGGATTTTCTGCTCACTGTCAGAGAAGACTGACAGATTTATTACAATGGTTTAAACATCATGATTTTTATCGGAGTTCAGTGCTCAGTTACTGACTGCCTTTTCCATCTCTCGACACAGTGAATAGTACTTACAGCCATTACTTTAATGTGTCTGAATGTTATTCATGAGTGCACTTTCAAGAGCACTTTGCCTCTTGAGTCTATCAGGACTCTGAGAGCACTACTGTGCTTGTCACCACTCACTCAATGACACTGCAGAGGATCAATAGAGGGTCTAGAGATGCATGGGAAGAGGTGGGGAGGGGAATGCACAGGCTGCTGGCAAGAGCAACCCTGGGCGGCAACACCATGTCAATGTTGCCACAGACAACCTGCAGACATTTTGAGCCACCAACTTTGCAAACTGCAGCTGGTTTAAATTGCATCCCTTGATGATGATGTGCTGAGGTAAGCCAAATGATGGGAAAGAGGGAAGGACATGTGGGAGGAAAAAGGTAGAAGAGGTATCTCCAAATACGGAGAAAATCCTTCACTTCCCCAAAGAAAGTGGCTGCTACTTTCTTTTTTTGATGGATGCCCATCTAAGCATCATACAAGGATTTAAACAAATTTCTGAAGGTTGGAGGCTAAATTCAGTAGAGGTCAAATAGATTTTAGGACAGAATCTGTAGGTACCAGCAGCAAGCAGCCTGTGGTCTGGCTCACTAGCAGAAAGGAGCACAGCTAAAAGGAGTTCACAACCGCTTGAGCTTCAGGAGAAGGACAGACACCTTCATGAGTTGGCAAATACTGGCTTTGACCAGAACTGATCCTGTGCCCACATGCAATGGGTGCAACAGAAGCTAGTAAGAGTGTCAATTACATTTACAACCCACAGCTGCAACCTTCTCAGGGATCACATCAGCCACCTACCCACCTACCTACCACTGTCCTCAGCAATGTGGGATGCCTGCTTGAGCAGAGGAGCTGCCACTGGTAGCAAATCATCCCACAGACGTGAAGTTGTCCATTCTGGCAAATCAAATTGACTGGAAAATTGGGGGCAGGTGTGAAGCAGGGAGTGTGTATGTGTAACAGAGAGCACAGGCAGGACATGGAGAAAGTATGAGCAGCTCCACATTAACGGCCTGGAAAACACCATGAGCATCAAGGCAGACACACCCATGCTACCCCCTGCTTTGGGAATTTGTCAGACATGTATAAACAAAAGCCATTCCAAGCACATAAACACCAAGCTATCCCTAACTCAGCCCTTGGTCCTGCCCACTCTGCCACAAAATCCTGAGCCTTTCCAGCTGAACATTCCCTGTTGGAAAGCAAAAAATGGAGCATGATGCAGGAATGAAAAACTGGAAAAGAGCAGGAAAGAAAACATGCATGCGACTTTGTCTTCATAAAGTGTTCTTCTATACTGTTACCCAAGTGGCTCTTACTCTGCCTTGTCTAAGGGTACTCCAATATCCCCAAACACCAGGCACCACTCCCAGCAGACAGAGGGATGGATACACCTCTTGTACAGGACGGAGGAACCTCATATCCTCACCAACCAAGCTAGCTGACATAAAACGACTCCACATGATTAAGCAAGCTGTCAACTGGTGATACAAACCAGCACAAGCTTCAGAAGAGCAAAGTATTCTCCAGAACAAGCATCCCTCTTTGGGAAGCGTTGTGTTCCTTTTACTTTGGACACATCATGTACAACACACCACAAGGACAGCTCTTACTTTTTCCAGAGAACAAGGCCATTCCTCCAACCTTAGAAACACTTCACCTTTTCCCCTACTATGGCTGTGTCTGAAGCTGAGAGACAGAGATAAAACAGTAGAAGTGAAAGTCATCTCTTAAGAATTTCAGGAGATAAAGGCAATATCTCCTGAAAAGGTGTGAGGACCACCTGCCTGAGTGAGAGTATCTGCAAATAGAGGTTCCTCTAAAAGACCTGCTGAGAAGAGCAAATTGCTGAGCATGGATCAGCTTCTCCTCCAGAAAGATAAAAGGAAGAAATGCTTTAGTTGCCCATCCTTTTGGCAACCACATTTCCAAACACATTGACTCTCCTCATGATAAGTGGACACTCATCAGGTGAAGAACACTAATAACGAGGGGAGCAAGGACAGTAACTTCACACTGGGGGTTGCAGAGGGAGTGTGACAAGGTTAAGAATTCCGTAAGCCCCACAATTCATCCTGACTCAACGCTGGAAAGAAATCCTCTTCAGTCTGCCTTGGCTCATACTAATGTCACTGGAAGGCACTATTTGAGAAATGCAAAAGAGTTCATGAGAAAAAAGGGGAAAAATATCAAAACAACCAACGCACATGTACAAGAAGATGGCTTGAGAGTCATAAAGATGAAAATGAACAAGGGATTCAGCTGCAATCACTTCTGAGGAAGATACATCAATGTCAGCATCAGATATGCGCACCCCTAGAAAAGATAGCAGTCACTGTCATCCCAGAAAGCTGGCTGTACAAATAAAGCTGTTAAAATTGTCAGAAACTAAGCCAACACCGTCACTAACTGCCTCGGTGTTGCTAGTAACTAAAATGGGAGCAACTTTCCAACTCCAAATTTTGACCTCAGATTCTAGTAGGCTCAAACTTTGAAATTCAGTTCAGTACCTCAATATCCTAGGCTGTTCCCAGGCTTTCATTATTACTGAAAGCCTGCAGGAGTGTGAAGCTTGCAAATTACCAATCCTTATGAAAATTTTACAGACACTGGTTCTTACAGAGAAAGGAAGATTTTTTTTAACCTGGCTGCCTTAGTCAGGGTGTGGGGAGAGGGAATATTTCATTATTCTTCCTATGCACACATAGTTTATTATTTTCAGAGGCCTCCAAAGAATTTTCCTTTGAGATGATAACCTCTCCAAACTGAAAGTACAACTGAACATCTGTTGTACTGCTGGGTGATAAAGAATATTTCTCTAATAAGTGTCCTCATTCTTTGAGAACCTTTTATTCTTTTCTCTCCCAAAATATTCTATATTCTCTGCCTTGTTTTAATTTTAAAATCCAAGAATCTATTTACCTAGAAATTAACTATTTGAACTTAAATAAGAAATTTATGATGAGAGCGAAGCTCAGCAAAGTGGAAAAAACGCATGAGTTGTTCCAGCATAATCCATGCAAACAAATAAGAACAGTACTTGCTATAGCTCAGAACTTTCAGACATATCTCACTGAAACAAATGAAAATAATTTCAAAACAAAATCAAATAAACACATCCCAGATTTAATGGCCCATTGAGTTAGAGGACAGCTTTCTGTTATCTTGGAGCAAACAATTTGGGTTGCCACAACCTGGGATCCAACCGGCCTGCTTCACCCACTGGGGCCCCTTCGCTCACTGCTAATTAAAGCCGCCTTCATCTCTGCAAAGGCTGGCATGTAACTTTTTGGGGGTTACAAAGAATTAACTTTGAAATTCAGCTTTGCACATATGAATTCTCCACAGACCTTTTGCGGCCTTGTGTTAACCTGCCCTTGCCTCTCATTTTGCTCTATACGATGCCGTCATTTTATATAAAACTGCTACTATTAGGGACAAGAAACATTTTAATGAGGATGGAAAGACATATAAAGATATTCTTCTAATTGGCCTGTAGCAAAGCATTTCAGTTGTAGGAGTGACAAACTGATGAACCCAAAGGCATCTGAAACTACCTGAAAGTTGTGGAGAGTGAGGGTCAGCCTCATTTCCAAGCAACCAGTGGCAGGAAAAGATGACAGAGCCTCAAGCTGTGCCAAGGAAAGTTGGACATCAGGAGGAATTTCTTCATGGAAAGGGTTATTAAGCATTGTAACAGACTGCCTAGGTAGATGTTCAAATTGAGACTGGACATGGCACTTATTGCTGTAGTCTAGTTGACATGGTAGTGTTCAGTCTAAGGCTGGACTCAATAATCTCATTTCCAACCTAAACGTTTCTGTCATGCTGTGATCCCCCCCAGTGAGTAGTAAGTTACTTGTTTTGCCATGGGACAGAAGCAGCCGTGTCCGCTGCCCATCCATTCTTTTCAAAAGAAGTTTGCTTTGAATTTTTATGCTAACCTGATCCTATACCAGAAGACTAACTACTCCTCTTTTCTTCCAGACTTTAATAAAGTCTTCCAACTGACAAAATTCTCCTTCGTCCTTCTGGACCTGATCAGCTCTACTCCAGCACCCCATGCTGCTGAAGACAGGCAGAGTGGCTGGGGCATTCAGCAGCAAGACTGATCCACTCCAAACCACATTTCTCCACAGTGCAACATCCAGAAAGGCTGCACAGTTTCACACTTCATCTTTATTTTCTTTTTTTTTCCTGTTCATCTACCAGCTTAACTCCACGTGCTGTCTCCATTGCTCTTTGTGCAGTTGTTACTGATGCTGGAACATCTGAGATGTTCAAATCTCTGAAAAGACTGTCAGTCCTTACTTGAGAAATCATGGGAAGTGAATGCTTCAGGAGACCCAGATGTGATAAAAATAATTTCAAGAATCAAAAAGTGACTATTTTAATACAGTCTCCTTTCAAATAAGCTCTATTTTTTCCCAGCGTACGTCAGCAATCATCAACCATCATTGTCTTCTACAATGAAAGACGTGCACACCCAGATCACAAGCAGGCTTTCATTTCTTTTCATAACCCTTGGTTTTGCCGGTTTTTTCATTTTCATGTTGCTGATTTATTGTTTGTTTGTTTTCAAGCAAGACAGAAATAAAATTAACTTTCCCATATGGAGAACACCAACCACAGAGCACTTGTGTCTGTGCAGTACAAATGCTCAAGAATAAACTGCTTCTCCTCATCCAGCATGCAGAGTGCATATCCCAGGCTGTGCGGGTAGAAGCTTAGAGCTTCAGTCAGATGAAAGATAATAAAATGAGCTTGAGCCTCATTAACTTACCCTGTTGATGTGAATATTAACAGAGATTAAAATCCAAACTCCAAAAAGAAAACACAGTCCCAGCTCTCATCACAGGCAAACTGCAAGCAATAATAACTTCCTTAAATTAATTTACTTCATCATACTCTAAAGCTACAGTAAGACACTCAACATAAAGGCCTTCTTCACATGGTTTTGGAAGTTTTGTAGCCAAGTGCAATTTCAAGAATTAAATCTCTGGTTATGCACTTTGTTTATGGCTTTGATGAATACCCTGATGCTTTGGCTTCATATAGAGAAAGAGTCTAGGAAGGCATTTTTCTTTCTTTCAGGATCTAGTTCAGCTTGGTATGCACAAAAATATTTATGAACATATCAGAATTTAGACAACCTTGCTCAAATTAATTTAATGGGGTGTATTCAAAATGATGAAAAGATGTTTCTCATTAATTTCTCTCTCTTCTGGAATAATGCTTTCCTTTTACTGATGTTCAGTTCTTTTACTCTGTTCTAAATAGAAGTTATATTACCTTCATTATGGTTACATTATTAGTACTACACTAGTTATGTAAATAAGGACTCTTCATCTTATTTCTTCCCTCTGCAATTCCTACAGGGGATCTGTGTTCACAGTGTAGCCTTTGTACTTATGTAAGAAAAAACAAGGTGGAAGGAAGAAAGGAACTGCTGGGCTTTCTACTTACACTACAAACTTCATGTTTATCATGGAAGTTAAAAAATGCGTTTAACAATGTAACAAAGGGGAAAACATTTATGGAAATCATTCATTCCTCCTAAAGTTCAGTCCAGTCTTGAACTGTCCCTTAGGAAAGCATCACCTTCTCCCTGGTGTAAGAAGTTCAATGCACTAAGTGGTCATCAGCAATCCTCATCCAAAATCTTCAGGCCATTTTTTAGATTTGTTAATCCCAGTCACCAGCCTAATATTTAAAAAGTGCTTTCCCCAGAATCCACTGCTTCATTTGACTCCCATCGTGAGATTCGTCTGCCACACCACATGACACTGCTCTGTTCTTTCCTGACATAGCTGACATGGAAAGACACTGAAGCTGAGTTTACCCTCAGATTCCTTATGCTGAATTGATGGACTCCCTTGGCCAAGGGCATTTCATTCATCATGGACCTTACCCAACTCTTTAGGATACACCTGCCTATTTCTCCATCTACATTCAGGGTTGTAAAGCTGTCCCTTGTGAACTGTGGTGGTCTTCAGAGAGGCACCTATTCTTGCCTCTGTGACAGAAACCTTTCCTACTAGAAGATTGTATGGCCCTGTAAAATAGCATTAACTCTGCAGAAGGGTAGAGCAGCAGATCATATGATTTTCCAGCATGTGTTTATTTAATTGGCAAAAGTTCATTTGGATATTTTTGGTACATCAAGCTATGCATTGCTTTATGCACTGTAGTTTTCTTTATATTTAATACACAGATCACTGGCTTAGCATACAATGGATGCCTCTGCTGATACCTTCTGTCATACCTTCTTTCTGACACTGTTCCCAATGCAGTTGCTGTGGGCAGAGCTGCAACTCCCCAAAGATAAGCCTTTCTGCATAGAAAACATCCCACAGTCTGCTAAATTATTTTTGCACCTGTCAGGCAGTCATTTGGCTACCCATAAATTACGTTATTCCTTCTTGCTCTACCTAGCACCCTCTTCATGTTTCTTAGTTCTCTTGATGAGAGCTTTTGCCTTCATACGCTAAAAAGTCTCTTCTACTTTTCTCTAACTACTCAATTTCATTTTTTTGTTTCTTTGGTGGCCAAACCTGCCACTCACAACTGCCAATTGCATCAGGCCACCTAATAGTGTGCTAGATTAGTCACTGAGTCCTTCTTTTGCAGGTGAAGTGGCAAGAACCAAAACCAAGAACAAAACTTCTGTCAAAGAACATGTATAGCCAGAAGATCAGTGTTGTTATTTCTATACAGGCCGTGTTATCTGCACTTTCTGAGTGATGACTCTGCTATCAGGACTTACTGGGTTGTATTTTGGCAACCTCTGAGCTTGGTTTAGCTATGGATACAGAATCACTGAACAGTTGGTATCATCTGCTTAACTTGTTCTTTAGCCTGAAGCTGGCAGGTTTCAGTATGTAAGGTAAAGGACTAAGAAAACACAATGATTGTAGTGTAACTGCACTTGTTGGCTTTCCAACAAGAAACACTGGCCAAACAGACTAGCAAGGTACAAGGAGAACCTCCCCAAGCCAACCCAGGGCTGGAGAAAGGGAGCCCGCTTCCATGCCTGGGAGGATGGGAGTCCACTCCCCCTTCTGAACTCCTCCTGGTAAAGAATTTCAGTGACCAAGGGCTTACCTCAAGCACTTTCTTCTAAAGGAAATCTGGTGCTCTTGACCTTCAGAGCTCAGAAGGGCACAGGAAAAGTGTATAAAAAAGCCCATATAAGTTTCATAACACAAAAAAAGGAAAAGTGCAATTTTTTTATCTGTAGTCAATCAATCATTTGGAATATCACGTCTCATGGTCTTCTCCCATCTCCCAGAATGAGCACAAAAGAAAGAGAAAGCATGGAATTCACCAGCTCATGTGAGATGCAAGGTATTTTCTGTGCAAAATCTTTACCCTGAGCGTTACGTAAACTGAAGGATTCGATGCTCCCTGAAATCACCATAGAAAAGGCTGACAATGAAAAGTGCTTTCCTGTTCCTGCCTCAGCACTCACCATTATTTTACACCATTATATTTATGCCACTTTGTCTTAGATTTACTCTAGTGAAACAAGTTTATCTTGTCTATAACACACTATTGCCTTATTCTGATCATTTTTAATCCACATTCCAGACATGAGCAAATATCTGGAAATCAAAATATATTAACAAAAAAAGAGGGAGAGAACTAGGAATACCTGAAGAGGAAAGAAGAATGGCTTTCTCACTCTTTCTCCTCTAGAGAAAATAATTTTAGACATGGTTTTTAGATCAACCCAAACAATGTCTCAAAAAATGTAGAAACAAGCAAACAAAAATAAGAAAACAAACCAATACCAAACACAAACAAACAAAAAAACCAAACAAAAAAATACAGACACGCATGCATTAAAAAAAAAAGATGACAGGGAGTTTTCCACCGCTTGCCTACTCCTCCTCCCCCAGTGGTTATGCTGGTCAAACCTGTCACGGGGCAAAACACATTACTAGCAGAGGGAGAAGACTATTCAATATTGAATCATGGTTATTTCATATGGTTTCCCAGATGGAAAACCACAAATCAGGGTGAGGGTTTGCTGCAAAACAAAACAGTCTGGAGAAGGGAGAAAACATATGCATGGATGCATATATTAAAAGCAACTTGGGAAAATCAATTAGACACTTAGAAAATGATAGCAATGAAGATTAAGTTTCCACTTTGTTTCCAATCAAAACTGCACTCAGAACTGTTCTCTGGATGTATTGACAATTTGCATACGTGTAAGTATATTGTTTTTACAGCACAGAATTAAACCTCCCACTGACAAGTTTGGAACACTGAAGTCCTATGTGCAAAGTTAATACAGAATTATAGGCTCACTAAGGTTGGAAAAGACCTCCAAGATCATTGAGTCCAAGCTTTGAGTGACCACCACCATTTCAACTAAACTATGTCACTAAGTGCCATGTCCAGGTGTTTCTTGAGCACCTCTAGGGATGGTGACTCCAGCACCTCCC
>VXBB01011782.1:39412-51515 GCA_013399915.1 Illadopsis cleaveri | reverse complement strand
ATTTTGTCTATTCCAATCCCTCTTAGGGTTAATGCATTTGTTTTTTCCCCAAAGAAAAGGTATGAATATACCTCAGCCAACACAAAGCTCATGAGATGTTCATTTGAGCATCCTCCATTTAAGGCCTGTTGAAGTTCCTTGCCCACTGTGGTCATATAGGTAGACTACATGTAGATCCTGAATGAATGACTTAATTTGGGGTTTCATGTTTGATTTTAATTTCTGACAGAAAGGACAGCAAAGAAAGGCAGGTAGTAAAACTTCTTTTTATGTGAGAAAACAGCTTCGTTTGGTTGGGGNAACTTCTTCTTATGTGAGAAAACAGCTTTGTTTGGTTGGGTTTTTTTGTGAGAACAGTGAACCTCTCTACCTACTAAGTAAAACAAAAAATGTTCAAAAACAGTGAGGAGCAATGGGCACAACACTGTGACCAGCTCTAACGCTCCTCTAGGGATTGCCTAAGCATGTAGGACTTCAGTAGTTCTACTAGGAAACATGGACATAAAGCACACAGTTATGTCTTTTATGTTTCTGAGCACTCTAAAAGATAGCAATGCATGCATATTAGATTTTTCCCTCTTTTTTTTTAGATTTAAAAAACCCAGCAAATCTGTTCCATTTCTACTGTAAGCCATCATGTTCCTCTCTCATTCATTGTCCCTTTCCAAAAGCACATGGAACACACAGGTGTGGCAGTGGGTCGCAAAACCTTCTGAATCAAGAGTCTAGTTTAAAATTCTCCTTTCCACCAACTCTCATATTTAGCCAGATGACTTCAAGCAGGAGGGGATGGGCCACTTCTGAGCAATGCTCAAGGTTAAATGCATGTACTTCAGGAGCCTACACCCAAAGGAAGGAAAAAAAGAGACACAAGGAAAAGAAAACAGACAGGACCTCACGAGAGCTCAGAGGTAAACAGAAAGGAGGTGAGGGTTTCCAGATACTTTAATGCAGTGTAGGTTGGCACTGCAAAGCCATGTCCTGTATCAGCACAGTCTGCCTTGATTTAAAAGCAGGCAATGTTCACATTGCCAGAGCAGAAAACGTTCTTTTTCATGGGAAAAGTGATTGTTGATGCTGGCAGTTGGCTGAGGCTCACGGCCAAGGGTTTAACATGGCAGCATTCTTCTGCCTTAAGTGGATTCTTGGACCCCTACTCTGTTGCAAAAGAGGTCCGTGTGGAATATGTGCTCTCCAGCCTAAAAATTGAGCTCTCCTCCCTCCTCTATCACAGACAGTACCACAGACTCTTGCTTAGCTGCTTTACTAGCTGGGCCACAGCTTAGGCTCCTATCTGAATTTGATCACCTGAAATGAAAGCGTTAACACGTACTTGGAAGCAAGGATTGTATTTTGTTATCTTTTTGCAAAGTGAGTTCTTAGTTATGAACTGAATGTATTACAGAGAAGGAAAAGGCCACTTGGCCTAATAAACTTTAGCCCCTTTGGGGTTAGCTGGACACCACCTCCTTCAATCTCCCCCTCCTTTCTGTAGAAATAAAATATGCCTCCTTTCCTCCTGAACTCATTTATAAAAGCCTGATGTAAGGACCTAACTTGGCAACATGTTCCATATGTCTGTTACTCTAGGAGCATGCAGGCAATGGGCCAGACACAGAGCTTGTGTGATGGGCACCATCCTCCCTGCCTGCTAAAGGAGCTGTACCCCTTTTGCCTGGGTCCAATTTGCTCCAGCTCACCCATGGCTACAGAAGAGGGCTGGGGATGAGCAAAGCTGAGTTGTATTCCCAGCTCTGCCAGAGTTTTGCCACAAGACCTGAGGGAAAACAACCTCTTGGCTTTGTTGTGCCTCAGTTTAACACAGGCCCTAAGCCACTCATGTCCTCCAAGGGAGCTCTGTGAAGTCGAATTAATAATGGCAGCAACTAAGCCCTCCAGAAGACAGGCAAGAAATGCCAAGCATGCTGTAAGCAAAGGGGCAGTTTAAAAATCAGGGCAGCTACATAAAAAACTTTGCCTTGCAGAGACTTCTTAGAAGGGGAGGATATTTAGAAACAGATTAAATGCTGGACCAAATTCTGCAGACTCAACTTTTACAAGCACAAACTGTTTCAATGAAATCCAGGAGAATATTAACACAAATAAGAATATGCCTATGCATGAAGGTGCTTACAGGGGCAGGCTCTGCATGACTGCTCCTGACTACCTAGAGTGCAATTACAGAAATCAAACTGATAGACTCAGATCCTGAGAAGAAGACTGGGTAGCAGTGTGTTTACTGGTAGCTTTTTGGTCCTCTGATTAATGCAGGAAGCAGAGCAGCTAAAAACTCTACTGCCAGGAATTTCAGAATCTGACAGGACTAATCCTTTCCCCCAGCTTATCAATTCTGATGACTCTCTCTTAAAAAGAAGAGAAGTGAGACTGGTTTGACACTGCAGTTGTGCCAGAGCCTGCCCCTTTTTCACCAGCAGTGTGAGACGTCTCAGATGTACCCACGAAGAGAAGAGCAACTGTGCCAAGCAATTCCCCTCATGGTGACCCCACTGTGAGACTGTCCTGTGGCCTGACCTTTAACAGAGCCACCAATGGCACATGCCCTTACCTTGAAACACATAAAATCACCTCTTATGGCTAAACATCACCACTTTGGACACAGGGGCAGGCCCCAACTGTTATACTTCACAGATGGTTAAAAGCATGAAGGAAAAAAAAAGTTTGCCCAGCTAAAAATTTGCTTTTTAGCCCTCCCCAAATAAGTAAAAGAATGCTTGTCCAGGCCCAGCACTGCTCTGCACACTGTCTCCCCTTGCAGGGGGACCACATCCATCATTCCTGCTTGCTTTGGCAGCACCCTGCCTCAGGTGCTGGGATTTCTCTTGTCTAACTCACAGCACTGGCTGGTAGTAAAGTGGTGTTTGGACAACACCATCCTGCTCATTGTCACGTTCATTCACAGTGTGGTGAAGTCAAGCCCATTGTGAACAGACTAAAAGTCATTTCAACTGTCAGCAGGAAGATTTACACAACTTGTTTCTTTTGCTCAAATAGTGACTGCAGGGTAAAAACAGCTGTTCAGCCAGTAGCAGCATTAAGCTCTTTTCAAACAGAGCAAGATGGGGGAAAGGAGGAGTTAAAGAAAAATAAGTCCTATAAAGCATTTCTTTTAGGTGAAGCCAAATAGATATTTATTGTAAATCCAAGAGATCAGTTTCTCCCTTCTTTTTTTTTCCTGCACTCCCTCCCTACAGGTGGCAGATATTGGACCCTGCCCGTCTCCAGCAGCCCATCACTGGTGGTCTCAGACTGCCCTCTACAGTCTACTCAACCATCCAGCTGTTCAGCTGCTCTTCAGCCTAAAGACCTGCCAAATCTGTCAGAAGCTGTGACATATTAAAGATACCAGAGTGTCACATATCAGGCAGATAAGCCACTAATGCTGAGCCGTGCACTCGGGGAAAGGGACGGCTCAGGGAGCATCTCTCCACCAGGACTTCTCCAGCACAAGAGATGATCTGGGGATCATTATTCATTACCATTTCTCCCACTGACAGATTCCTCCTTCATCCTTAGAAGAAGCTAGGGGAAAGAGCGTGGATCACAGCTGACCTTGGCAAAGAAAAATGCCCTGAGAAGAAGAAACGAGTCGCCCTCCTCACCGTTCACTCCCACACCTGCACCCCCCTGACAAGTCTTTTCCCTACCTGCCTTGGACACAAGCACAGCTCTTATTTTTCAAGCAAGTGTTTCTTCTGTCCCTAATTACACACCCAGATACCTTCAGGATAAAGTTGGTGTTTAATAGATGGCAAATGTTTGCCTTGACCTTTAACATAGATGGCTTTGAAGAGATATTATTGTGTCCCCTGATATTCCCTCCTCATGCTTGCTTGCAGAATCAGGTTATTCCTAGGTAACACAGAGGCAGATAAGAGAGGAAAGATGCCTGATGATTTTTCATTTTTAAGAAGAAGGGGAAAACACATATCCTGCAACACAGATATATTGCAGGCAACAAAACATCCCCTAATTGGCACTCATGAAAACTTAGTGAGGAGAAAATTCTGTAAAACTAAGCCAAAGATACCACAGGCCATAAGCAAAAGAAGGAAAAAAACACAAGCCAACGTGTGTGTGTGCATTTATGTGTATAAATATACCCACCATGTCTTCATTAAACTCAGATAAAGTTTGTACACCTTCCCCATCGTGGTTGGCAAGAGCTCACGTCCCAGAAGAATGACTTTAATCTCATTTCAGACTCAATAATATAGTGCCAGATGTTCTTGGAAATCTATTTTGCCCCTGTACATTGTGCAATTAACCTTTCAGTTTCCCAGAGATCAAATTAGAGCTGTGGAAATGCTTCCAAAGCCCTCTCTTAATGAGAGAAGCATGGGGTGTCTGAACCAACTACTGAGCCATTTTTCTAACCCTCTGCTCCTTTGGACATGCCAGGAAGGATGTCAGGTCAGCTAGAGATGCCATCCTTTCACTTAAAGGGGGAAAAATATAAATAGTCCAGGCAAAAAGTATTTTATCAAGTTTCTGAGGTCAGGGCTCGATAATAAGAAATGTAACTTAGAGGATTTCCTTTGATTACAGAAATTTCCTACAAATTATGGACATCTTTTTCCAGAAATGGAAAACGCAGCATTTCACCCAGAGACAAAGATGCTGGTAAAAAGTTTGCCAAAAAATTGTCAGCTGATCCAACAAGCAGATTTCTGTCTGCACAAATCTCTGCTGATACCGTGACATAGAGACATGACACTGTGGGACTGGCCCCTGGGTGCCTAAATTGATGTAAGTTATTTATCACATCTGTGGGCCCATCCTAAGGGACAGAGATGCAGCTTCTCACCTGTCCAGTTATCTCAGTATCCATTCACAGTCTGAGTGGACTTTGGGCTAGCTGAATTATTCATTCAGTTTTGATTGAAACTTTGATTTCTGTTTTGCTTTTTCAGCTCTAGAGCCACTTAGGTGCTTTCGAATCCTTTTTGAGCGTGAAATCACAAGGAAGCTGCTGGAAATGATAAATGTAAATGGGTTCAAAATTAAGTAAAACAATTTTTCCTACAGTGCCCAGAAGCAAACATTGAACCTGAGATAGGAGAGATTTAAAAGACCCCTAACAAGTACTTCTTAGGCAACCCAGCACATTAAATCTCTCCATCATCCCCTTAATTCCATCCTCTGGCATTTGCAGCCAGCCACAGGAAAAGCTAGAAAGCAAACAGAAAAGTAGCAGCAGCTCAAGAGCACATAAAAGGTTGCTAGGTCTCAGGGTTTTATTTACTCACAGGTACTGGCAGGATGTTTTCCCTGTATCTCGAGACAAGGAAAAGTGTTCGTTTGTCTTAGCAAATATCTGTTGGTACTGAAATATTGACATAGCAGAACTTGTTTAAATTAAGAACTTTCACTGTAGGACACATCAATAGAATATGATCTGTGCATTAAGCATAAAGATAGAACGTTAAATCTGTGAGTTAATTCAAAGTGAATTAGATAAAATAAAAGAGTTTTAGTAGGAGAAAACTTTAACTTTTCAATTATAAAATGGCTCTCAGGCATGTGTGCTCCTGTTTATTTATGAAGCTGCTACTATTGTTTTAATGTAAACAGGATTCAAAGTCCACTGGCAGCTAGAAGGGGCCAGTTGAAATGATTTGAAAGAAAGCTCCTTAGAAAAATGCTGTTCTATTCATGGAAGCAGTTCCTGCATCATGACTGAAGTGCCATTGAAAAAATAAACAAATGTTTTTATTACAAGATGATAAAAGGGTTTGAATAGAAAAGCTGGCCAGATATGAAAACAAACTTTCACATATAAGGGCTTTTGATACACGTGATTTACTCTGATGACAACAGGCCACGCTGAGAAGTGCTGAAAGCTTATTAATATTATACAAAAGACTTTTGTTTATCTTTTGCTGGCCTGCATGGGAGTTGCAACAAGCAAGCAGCAACATGGCTGGTGTCCTGCCTTTGGAGCTGCATAACGAGGCAAGATTTAGAAAATAACTGCTGGAGTGAAGCACTGAAATAAAGCTCTCTTTTCAGAAGCTAAAGGTGTGGTCAAGGGGAATCAGTCTCTCAGGGGATTGTCTCTCTGCCACCCACACCGGTGTTGTTTGTTTTCTTTTATTGTGGCTTTTCATTGTTGGTGACAGGATTGTTTTAATAAATTGTTTTCTTATAATTTGATCTCGCTTTTCATTCATAACAAAAGTCAGAGGAATAATGCTGCTAATGACACAAACACAGCTCAGAGGTTTGATGTTTTGAAGGTTCAGCTCATCAGCACCCAAGAGAGTCAATTTTAATTTCAGCCCCAGAGGAAACATTGCATTTCCCAGTTCAGAGCCCAGCCGTGTTGATTTACTGCCCCATACACCTTTTCTCCCCCTCGTGTGGCAGAATTTAGTATCAAGTGGTTCTCCTTTGAGAACTGAGAGAGCTCAGTTTTAACTGGCTGAGAATGGAGCCACTGCAGGGAGGACATAATGTGAGCTTCTGGTGTCCAAACTGGAAACAGGATGCCTGTGCCTGCCCCACTCATATCCCAGCCTGAGGATGCCATGGGCTAAAATCCCAGGTGGGTACAAGAAAGAATGGTGCCTTGGTGGTTGCCCTCAGGCTTGTTTTCATCCATTTTCTATAAATACAGTTTGCAGGAAGAGATAACAGTTATGTTCCTTTTTGATTTAAAAAAAAACAAACAAAACAACAACAACAAAAAAAAAAAACCAAAAAAACCCCCCAGAAACAAACAAACAAACACCCAACCCCCACAACAATAATTTCTAGAATCAAGGGCTCCAAGTTTGCATTTTGATCACTGAAAAATACTATTAATCATACTCTACAAACTCTTCAGTTCCTACTGGAGAATGACACCAGCCTAAACACTGCAGTGCTCACTGCAAAACGCGAAGCCACTTGAAATTAATCTCCTTTTATATTTGATAAAGCACTCAATAGGAACAGAAAGCCTTTTGTCAGCTAAAGCATTGGTGATAAAGTACAGCTTTACTTCCCTGCACCTTTCCCAGATGGAGAGTATTCAACCAAACATTGGAAATCTTCAGGCTGGTACTCACACTTATGGTCAGACAAGTAGGAAGGAGCTTCACTGCCCCTCTTTTTGGTCTGCTGAAGAGGATCCCCAGTTTAGGGGTTTTAGAGCATTTTTCTGAGCTGAAGGTCTCACAGTGTTTAGTCACAGAATATTAGTCACAACAACAATTTAGTGACTAATTATTTTTTTTCCTGACAGATAAAGTTGTGTGCAAGGCTTTAAAGGGAAGGAAAAAAAAACCCAGCAAGAAAAAACTTCAGGTAAAAAAAAAAATCTTCAAAAAGTCACTGTTTTCATTAAAAGCTTTGTGTTCCATTTTTTTTTTTTTTCCCAGCAAATCTTCAAAAAGTCTGCCTAATACAAAAAAATCAGTTCTCTTGGCCAGACTTCTGGCAGGTTTGCCACCTAATTCCACAACAGGCATCATCAGCAAGACCAGCAGCTGAAGCCAGCCCGTGAAACACCTCCCAGATCAAGCACTGGAACCCTGGGAAGGCACCTGTCTGAGGCCACACTTCCAGCCAGTCCCATCCAAGCCACCATTCAGGAGCTTGGATCCACATCTCAGGAGCAGCCAAGGCACCTGCAGTGTGAAAAAGCAGCAGTTCTCATTCAAATAAGAGCTGGGATGTGGCAAAACCCTAAGAGGCTCTCACAAAGCATTTCTGCTCACAGCCCATAAAATTATGCTGATCTGTGACTAATGGGAGATTCCTTTGCTAAATGTAATCAATATGTCAACTTTTAAGAATATTACAAGCATTTCAAAAGGAGAGGAAGAGAAAGAATAATTAGAAAATGAGGAAAACGGCCATATTCTGTGTGCAAGATGTGAAATAATGCTGTGCCTCTGGCCACTGCTGCACCCTGTCATGCAAGAGGCCAAAGTGGCTAATGAAGGGGGTCTTCTAGCCAAAAGTGCCCAAAATTGTCAGGGTGTGCCTTCCAGATGTAGTAATAAGGTGAGCAGGAGAGATTCAGACCCTGCCACGAGGATGCAGAGATGTAAATAATATGGGGATGGTTATTCCACAATGCCATGACACTGAGGTTGGGTAGGTTGTTCAGAAGAGCTGAGATACTTTCAATAAAGGCTGGACCCAAAATTTGCTGCTATTTAACAGGAAGATCTCTACTACTGATGAACACCAGGTCAGCTAAAGGAAAGCGTTCATTAGTTAATAAAAAGCAGGCAAGTTTAATTACAAGGTTTCCCCATCTGCTTGAGAAATATATATTTGTACAAGGATCCAAGACACCTGACTGACTCCTCCCATGCTAGGATTGTCTCAGCATATGATGGTGGTTTTCAAAGCTATTTAAAAAACCAAAAAATTGAACAAATATTGTCAAGTTGATAGACTCCTTGAGCTAAGAAATGAGTTGTTTTGAGAAATCCCAGCCTGAACAGTCAGATCCAGCACAGGCAGTGTGTACAACGGAGATACATTTGCAGATACATTCACAGTACAACAGGAAAGCCCCATGATCTTTCTCCTTTACACAGGAAATTATTAAAACGTGGAACAAATTAGTTCTATGTAAATTATGTAAAACCCTAAAGAATAGTCTAGAGAAAAAATAAAGGAGGAAAAAGAACACCCATTCACATGTGCTTCAGTCCTGGGGCCACTGAAGTAACATTAAGTTTTATCTCTCTGAAAGGGATGGGACCTTCCAGTGCAGCAGATATTGTTGGTAGTAAAGTTTTAAAGCACTGCTGCTAAATTCACCAGGATCAAGTTTCTAAACCTGTACAACTTAGAGCTGCTATCTGTCCTTAATTAACAATTAAGAATTGTAGTTGACAATTTCACTTCGTGAATTACACCTCTTTTTTTTTATCTGTCACAGATGGATTATACAGGCATCACTCAACAGTACAATTATTTATATCCTGGTAATTCAAACAGTTTCCATCAAGATCCCTGACTGCAGCTGATAAGTAGTACATCTCTCTAAGTGCTTGACATTGGAAGTCTCACCAATTTTGACTGAGCGCAAATACTCAGATTAAAGATCTGAAGTTTTCTCCCTTTGAACAACTTTTGATATTCATTTAGATTTGCTCTTGCTGGGAATATTTGGCCAAATTCATGTCCTGGTAGGAACAATCATCTGAATGATTATGAAAGGGACATAAACTAATGTAATTTGAGAATTCAGACAAGTATTTGTAGATTTTTTTTTTAATCTGAGTTTACAATATTCCTAAGAACGTTATTATTTGTCCTTGTTTGATTATGAAGTTCTGCAACCTCAGAACAAAAGGAAATAGGGAACAAAATACTTGCATCAACTACATTCAATAAACTAGCAGGCTCAACTGGTATTTTTTCAACCTTCTGTTGACATTTTTGTCTTTGTTTTTCACAATGTCAGCTGAAAATAAACTGTAACTTCATAAAGAATAAACAAAAGGACAATTTGCTCTTGGATATCTACAGATGGAGTCTCCAGGCAGGGGCCATGAGAGTGGAGAGGCTGCAGGTTGCTCCCCAGGAGCTGAAATCAGTCTGGAAGCACTCTTTGTGCTCACTTACAGCCAGATTACACAAATTTACCAGTTCAGGCCAGTCATACAGGACCCTCTGCATTTTGTCTTGATGATTCTCCTTTCTGCAGTTACATTATTGCCCTAAATAAGTGCTGATAGTTAAAGCTGCAGATGTCTATTGCACTGGGCAGTTTTTCTTTATGTAGGTTATTCCAGCTCTTTCCCATTGCTCCCACTAACCAGGAGTGGAGCACACTTTGCTGAAAATCTCCTACATTGCTTGAATTTACAAACAAAGAAACTAACTACAAAGATTCATGCTGCCAAAAGCATCCTGGACCAGAGCCCTGAGGACAGACCCAAAACCATGACACTGTTCTTAATCATGGTTTGAAAATCCTGCCTAGACTCCAGCTGCAAAGCAAGCACAGCCTCTTCACAATGTAAGGCCCAAAAGAAAAAGTGGCTCCAACAGGAACACAGTTGAGGTCAGCTGAGTTTTGTCTGCCATAAATGCCATGAATGTGACTTTTCAATATGTTCTCTGCTCAAAGTGTAAGTCTGGAAGCCCATCCTTCTACAACTTTCCCCTCTTTTGCAAAGAGTATCTTGAATGTTTGTTACTCTTGCTTTGTGTTTGTCCTGGGATGGCAATTTACTAAATTTCTCATCCAGTTCCTGAATAAAAGCATTCACTTCTTAATTAAGAGAAATGCAGTTTCTTCCTCTCAGCAAAACACAACCAGCCACATTCAGGACAACATAGTAATGGTTTTTTTTTTCTTTAAGCATAAAGCCTGTAGATTTTATTCTCACCTGAAACAGCACTGCTCTTCCCATTGTTTCTACTTCAGCTGGTACCTGAGCTTGATATTCACAGAAAGAAACCAGAGCCCAGATATTAACTCAGGGTAAATTTGTATAATTGCAATAATACTGCATGACGGTTGTCGAAAAATGGTGGAAGATATGGCCCAGTATTTCCCAGCTCCTTAACTGGAAGTAGAAGAGCAACACAGCCCCTTAGAGCTGGGAGGAGGAGTCAAAGCTTTGCATGATTCTTGACCCCTTCATCAAGCCAACATTAGAGCACGGCTGGGTAGCTTTCAGAAACTGCCATGGTGCTTCATGGCACATCCCTCTCTGAGCTGCATGAACAAGGCTCCTCTTGAACATCAGGCACTGCATCAGCTTCTGGGACTCAAGAGGGAATTTGGCAAAGCTTGGCCTATCCAAATGCCATGGACAAACACAGTACAAAGCCTCTGCCTAAGGCCCACCAGAAACTGCTGCCTGAAAAGGGGCTTATGCCCAAGACATTTTGACAGTTCAGGCTCAAGAGAGACTTTATGTAGAGCTACATGTTTGTTAAGAATTATTAGCTCTATTAGGGAATACATAACACAAAGAGATTTGTGTTACCACCAAATTAAAACAACATAGTAATGGTAACAATTTAATCTTTCACTGTAAGCTTATATAAATCAAAAGCAATGCCTACATTTCCCATCAAGACCCACTGGTACTATCAGCTCACGTTTCAAGTCATGATTACAGAACAGGAATCTCCTTCAACTTCAAAAGACAAAGTGTTGAGTATTCACTCTCTGAAAATAAACAAGGCCCTTTGAGAAGAACCATTTGGAAGCTGAGCTATAGTCATGGCTGAAAACATAGCCCATTATATTCTGCAAAATGTTAGGGAATTATGGAGGAGGTACAACTGACACCAAAGAAGTCTTCAAGCATCAGCACCTTGTTATCTAAAAGTCTCTCATACCTTTTCTGTGTAGCCTCCCATGGGCAGCTCCACACAGCTCTGGCTCTTTCTCTCCTTTTCTCTTCCTTCTGCAGTTCCAGCTCCTTTCTGTCACCAGCACAGCCACCTAACCCTGTCTGTCCCTCATACAATGTCTTACTGTCATTGTCTTACCCTTTCTGTCCCTCACACGGCCTCCTGTCCCTCCCTCCTCACAGCAGACTCCAACTGACCCTCTCCCAGCTTAACTCACCCTTTTATCACACCCACAGCTGTAAGGACAAGGCTGTTCCCACTCTTTGGTAATTAACACAGCTGCAATGTATCAGGGACAAGATTCCCTCAGCACCTGTCATCCCACAAGGATACTTCTCACTTCCTTATCAAAAAGGACATAATCTTATCTGTACCTTGGCAGTGGTGTAACCTTCACTTGACATTTTGACCTGGCAGTAGCCAAGTGGAGCACATGAGCATCAAGAAACTCCATCTTTCAGAGCTTGAACAACAGACTGGACTTCTTGTAAGACTTCAGCTGCAAAGTGTTAATGATCCCATCTTTGCATACGCCATTACTGGGACTCCAGAATACTCAATTAGCTCTTTTTTTCCTCTTTTCTTTAATGGCATTACAGGATGATTAGTAACACAGACATCCCCACCGCCTGCATAGATTCCACTTGTGCCACACGAAAACCAGAAAATTTGTAACATAAAATCTGGCGTTTTGCCAGATTTCTACAGGGCATTAGTAACAAACTGGTGAAGCTCATTAAAAAAAAAAAAAAAAAAAAAAAAA
>VXBB01011782.1:24377-39391 GCA_013399915.1 Illadopsis cleaveri | reverse complement strand
AAAAAAAAAAAGAGAGAAACCTATAACCATTAAAAGACCATTAAGCAGCATGTCATTTTGTAAAGCTAAATAGCCCACAGTAATCAAAAGCATATGAACCCCAGCTGGGTTACCCAGCAAATTGTTTCAATTTAGGAGGGAGAATTCATCAAGAAAGATTGTTCCTAGGATTGGGTTGATTTTTCTCCTTCAGTTGTTGGCTCCGTGTCCCGTTATAAATTACAGTGATTGATGCACCTTGCAGACAAAGGTGAAGAGTGACCAGAAATACCAGAACATCTGCTCAGTGCAAGGCAGTGCTGATGTGGAACCTCTGCAGAAAGTGGTCACTCATGGTTATTATCCCAGCCAGCCACACCACAAGCAACTTCTTTGCCATTTCCTTCATCACCTAAGTTGCAGATGAATTGGCTTTTCCCATCCCTGCTGCCTGAGGAAAATGAGAGAAGTCGTTTTCGTCGCAGTTAGTGATGAAGAATCATTCACTAATGGGTTGTCAACCAAGGAAAAATCAACAGCACTAAACAAAACAGTTTAGATGAGTCTCTGGTGATTTTAACTACCTTGCAACTCCTCTTCCAGTGCAGAGATAGAGCCACATTTTTCCTGAATATTTAAGCAATACCTGTAACTCTGTGCTTGGAGCAAGGCAGCAGAGAAAGCAGTATTTTCTAACTATGGGTCCCCCTCATGGTAACTTGACATGACATACTGACAAGAAAAAAAAAAAAAAAAAAAAAAAAAAAAAAAAAAGAGATAAATTAAATAGGACAGGCATAAGTTAAACAGGAACAACTACTTACAAAAATAAAGAGTGGTGGCCTGCTGTTGGATAACACATCTTCAGAGAAGCACTAGAGGACATGCTAATGCTCCTGGGAACAAAAGGAATACTTTTTATTGACATTAAGTACACTGAAATATATCTTATAAGATACCTGAAACAATCTTTCTATATCCATGTAGATCTTATATCTATAGCTAGATCTTAGCTGCATACTGGGTCCAGTTTTGAGCCCTGACTCTAAAGAAAGTTGTCATTCAGCTGGAGAGATGGGCACACATTCGGGATTATTTAGTCTAAAGTGCATAAAACTCAATGGAGATGGGAAAACATTTTGAAGTCTGTGGTAGGTTACTGTAAAGAAGAAGGAGTCATTTTTCATTGTATCTTTGGAGCCAGGAAACAACCTTTCTACTGCAGGAAGAAAATTCCAGGCTGGCATTGACAGTAATAATAATAATAGCAAAATTCAAGAGCAGAAAACCCAAGAAAGCTGCAGGGCAGCTGCTCCTGGAGATGTTTCAAGAAGAGGTCAGACAGACTTGCCAGGTGTCACACAGTTTTTGGCAATCCTGTTCTGAGGTAAGGAGACACACAGACAATTTCCTGAACTGCTGCCCACCACTGCTCACCAGTTTAGTCTGCAATCATTCAGAGAAAATGAACGCTGAAAACACTTCTGAAATATTCTTCCCTCCTTCCCCACAATATATCACATGAAGTGGCTTTCAGCTTTAATCTGAGTGTTGTCCAAAATTTAAGATTTTATTTGAACTGAACCATCATCCTCCTTCCACAGGATGAAGCCAAGACTGTTTGTGGTATGAAACAAATCCTACAGCCAAATTAGGCCTCCAGCACATAGATCCTAGATCTGCAAATGTGATGCAAGTTTATGCATAAATCATTCTGCTGGACTTGCAGAAAGGCATTGGTATCTTTGCAAGACTGGGGACATGATTTCTGCTTCCTCTAACAGCACACAAATGGATTTCCCAAGCTCATTTGAATTCTGTACATAATCAGGACGTAGCCCACAGCTCCACTGATTTGTGAGTTTTATGTTCCATAGCTGAATTTATCCCTAGGGGTTTGTCACCTAATTCATTGAACAAGCAGAGATTTTAAGATAAATCTGGAAAAAAAATACAGAAGAAAATAAAACTGCTATCTTAATGAATAAGGAGAAAATACTAGCAGTGGAAAGTGCAACAAGCAAAGTAGAACAGACAAAAAAGATAAAATATTCTCAAAAAAAAAATTTTAAAGGAATAATCAGACAGAAATTTTACATGGGCACCTTAATACAAACAGGGCTGATGTTAAGGGATTATTTAAACAAGTCCAGAGAAGTTATCACCAGTTAATGATGAGTTTGTTGGCTTACAGGCTGTTAACACTCCAACAAACTGGTCATTAAATGTGGTTACTACTTGTTTAAATGGAAATTTACTGGAACCTTTATTTAAAGCTTTAATAGGAGGGAGAGTCGCAGCATGCAACACTGTGGAGTCCCACAAATCCAAACAGATTTGCCTGGATTTGAAACAAAAAAAGAGAAACAAACATTTCACAGCATCAATGCCCACCTCTCCTCCAGCAATAGGATATTTAGTGAGTTTGGATTCTCTCAAAGAGCTTCATATCTAATAAGAACCACTTGAATCTTCATTACTTTGTAGTGTCATTATGGTAAGTGGTTCTGATCTGTGTCCTTTAGAAGCCCATTGCAAATCTCATTATTATTATTAGACAGAAGTTTGCTAAAGCTCTTCACGTCATCTCTCGTGCACCTTCATCCCCTTGGAGTTTAGTGGGAGAAAAAAAGAGGAAAAAATAAAAACAGAAATAGAAATGTATTAAAGGGGAAATAGAAGTAATAAAACTTCAGGTTTTTTTAGTTCATTACCATGACAAGCTAAAATATAGCAAGTTGCTTGGGGAAAAAAAAAAAAATAGAATTGATCCCTAATGTAAGACTGGCCTCTAGTACACACTGACAATAAGGTATGTAGTTATAAGAAGAGAAAGCACAGTCCACTGGGAAGAAAACAAAAGAAAAAAAGCATTGTAGTAGACCTGGAGGGACAATTATACTCCTACTTCTGTGACTGACTACAAATTACTTCATCCTTTGTCATTTTGCCTCTTTAATTTGTCTTTCCCCACACAGAGGGTAGTCCTGATGTGCCTAAATTCTTCTCACATCTTCCTCTCTTCTCCCATTTACAGAGAAAACAGGTCAGAGTAGGAGAAATGATCTACTGCAAACTGCAGAGAGATCAGAAAAGGATACAAAGAGGGTTTGGAAGCAGTAAAAATTATCAGAAAAAAGTCTATTTCACATAACGCCCCTAAAAGTCAACAAATCAGCCTCTGGAAGAACATCCCACCAGTCAGAGGGACTCACAGATTTGCCTTCAATGAGAAGAAAGAAATCAAAAGAGGTTTTAACATCCATTATATGCTTCCTCAGTGAGTAAAAACACAGGACCTTCAAAAGCTCAGAGAAGTTTCCAAGCAGATTATATGATAAATGTCCATCTCCCAAACACAGACTTTTCAGCTATGTAACTTCCAGTATCTCTCCTGGTTAACAGAAAAGAAGATAGCAGAGGAGGAATCTTATCAGAAGGTCTGAAAGGCAAATATTTCCAATGTGGCCACACATTTATTGAGTTGGATCTGGTTTTCAGCAGAGCTGAGCATCCACAGTGCTCTAATTAAAGCCCCAATTAACTCTGGGCACTCGTGACTGACATGAGGCTGGCAGGGAGGACAGGATCTGATTGCTGGTCATGCTTAAGCCCTGTGCAGCTCCTCAGAAACCTCTGGCTGGAGCTAAGAAGTGAGCTGAGGTGTCAGAACTGAGAACCAGCCCCAGGAGCCTGCAGCGCTTCAGCCTGAAAAAAAAAATATTTTTCTTAACTTCCCATTTCTATGATTTGCTCTTTGTCTTTCAAATATTTCTCACTTTCGACCTCCCGGGATCTGACAGCCTCCTGTCTAAAGGCTCACATGTGCCAGAGCCATTGTTAATATTATTTCACAAGATATTAGGATTTCAGATGCATCTCCCTTGCCTTGTTTGCAAGAGCTTTTCAACAAAAGACTATGGACATGTTTAAACTCCTAATATTTGCTGTGATAATACCATTTAAAGGCAAGTGGGTTGGGAATGGCAGAGAATAACTGATATTTTCATTTAGCTGCTGATGTGACTGGGATTTAGAGAACAATCTGATTGATGTCTCGGCTTCATTTAAAATAAAATAATTAGGCTACTAAAAATCTGGAAAGTATATTTTCATTTTAACTGGTCTGTGTGCTCAGCCCAGGCTCCAAGAAAGGACATGGAACGTTACAGGAATGGAAATGAGGAATTGGAGTAGGAGAAATGATATACTGTAGATTAGAGGCAGACGAGGAAAGGATATGAAAAAGGGCCTGGCAGAATTAAAATAATCAGGAACTAAGAAGAAAAACCAAGAGTTCAAAAAAAGATGTAGAGCATTCCATTAATCATCATTGTGGGAGGTAACAGAGGGTGGACAACAATATGAGAAGAGGACTGAAGAAGCACAACTAAGAGACAGAAAGCTGTAGATATGAATAAAACAGGTGTAAAATTCTTTTTTTTTTTTTGTTCCTGTTTCTAATAGCACTCTTGTCGCTGCCTAGTGGGAACAATGAAAGATTGGCTGAGGGAACAGAAGGCTCCCAGCTGCATGAAAAAGTTGTAAGAGCAGACCTACAAATATATGCACAACTTAAACATCTTAAAGTCCCAAATAAATGCACTTTTAAGGTATTTGGATCCTTTGCATCACTCTCTCACAGGACAAAGGCAGTTAAAACATTGGATAGAAAAAACAGCCCAAGGAATTTTGGGTTTGATCTCTTAATTTTGTGAAAATTCAGGCATATATCTCAGAAACAGAATCACATGCACCAGCTGGACAGTCCTAATCACACAAATACAGACTCTGACAGCAAGAAATGCAACACAATGCACTTTTTTGAGACAAAAACAAAAAGCCTTTTTGTTTATGTGAAGCCAAGCCACAGTACTTTACATCTGCACACACATGCACCACAAGACCACAGCTAAAAAGTTAATCATGGAGACCAAGCCAGGCGTAGAGTGAGAGTGTGATAATGCCCACTCCAGTGGCCAACAGCATTGAAATGCAATATAAAGTTTCCAGAAGCCAGGAATCTCAGGCAATGAACTGAAAACAAACTTGAAACAAAATCAAATAGTATCTCCTTTGGATCTTTGCAACCCCTCCCACAGTGTGAGAGCATCATCTGATTCTGACAAGAAAGGGACTAAACACTCCTTCTCCCCTGTAGTGATTGCTCCATCTAACTCAGGTTCATGGCTGTGTGGTCTTTCACACCTACATTCCTCTGCAAGCCAGTCACCCATAAAATACAGTATATGAGCTGCACTCTATTAGCTAGAGAAAAATGAGGCTCTCAAAATCTGAGAGAAAGCTGGAAGAAATTTAGTCTAAGCGAATATTGCATACCCAAGGGACAGAGGTACTTAGAAGAAAATCCTGTTAAAAACAGATTGTTTTCCCCCTCTTCAGAGTCTTAACTTTTTTTTTTTCCTTTCCTCAATTTTTTTTTCCCCCTCTAATTTAAAATAAGTTTGCCATCCCCCCAACCACCTCTTTCTCAGTGCAGAGAGGATATTTTTGGAACATATTGTCTTGTGTAACAGATACACTGAAGTGGTCTGGAGCAGCTTTTCTGTTCTCACCATCAGTGAAAGAAACTGTATTCAGGGGTACCTTGTGTCTGGGTGCTATTCTACAAAAAGGTGAAGACCAACCAGGAAAAAAAAAAAACTAGATTTAAAAAAAAAACAAAAAAACAACAGAAAAAAAAAAACAAAAACACACACAACGCCCCCCAACCCCAGAATTCACAAGAATAATGCTAAATATAAGCCCAGAAAACATGTGTCAAAAATATAGGTGAAAACTGTTGCCCTTGTAGTTTGATTTTTTGTTATAGCTACCTTTCTCTCTATACTAACAAAACGAGAGTTTCTAAAGGATAGGAAGAAGAAATATGTGCACCTTATAGTCTGCTTTAGTTTGTTACCAACACATCTACCCTGTTCAACCTTACAACTGCACTGAGCACAGAATAAGACAGTTTTTTCATGAAGTTCTCCGAATTTCTGCATTAAATAACCCTTCTGTTGTCTCTGCCATTAATATAATTAGATTCATTAGCTGAAAGGAATTGTAAGTAAAACAGGGATTAATGACAATGCTTCCCCTTTTGCTCCTACCTGATGCCCAAATCATTAATCAATTGTTGGTGTTCATGGATGTATCTCATACAAGACAAATGAAAATCCACTTCCCCTCTGGCCTAATGTATTTTGACTTTTCACACTATTTACTGAGAACAAACTCTTGAGAGCTCAGAAAACTGTACAGGAGGTACATCAGGAAAATTCACAATAAAAGTAAATACCACCCTCTTCACATTAAAAAGACAGACTTTTGTCCCCTATTGGCTAACCATGAATGGTGCATAAAAAATAAGTGATTAGGACCTTGAGAGCTGGCATGGCTCAAATACCAAATATTGATGAACCACGTTGGAATGGAAATCAGATGAAAAGTATTCCTGTAGTGGCACTTTAACCTAACTGTTGACAGATGGAGAATGGAAGCAACATAAATGCTCTCTTTTTGTGTCAGCACTATAAAAATGTCTGACTAGCCCATGAAAGATGGAGATGAAAGCTTAGGCAGCCATTAGAAACTGTGCCTCACCTCAAGCAATAACTCATTCCCATGGTATTATGAAAATGGTTTTATTGCAGGGGGTTACTTCTCCCCCTTCTGCAAAAATTGCTGCTTATCAGCAGTGCAGAAATAAAGCCAGAAACTCCCAATCTTTTAAATTCTCCAATGCAGTCTCCTTCCCAATGGTCAGGAATTTCATAAAACGTAACATTTGATTAAACCAGTTTGCATGCCTTTCTAAAACTGACACCATTATCTGAAGTCCAGCACTTTCAAGTGTCCTGCCATTAGTTTACAGCAGCTTAGCTGCCTGTTGCATTTATTTATGTGAGTATTAATGTTCTTCCAAACTGCCTTGATGGGAATCCAAATCTTTTGCAGACTGGGAGTGGAAATCAAGTGGAGATAATGAGGGCAGGAAGAAATTCAAAAGTCCAATAAGGGGATTGTGTTTGGGATTGGTTTTGTTGGTGTTTTTTGGGTGGTATTTTCTGGAGTTGTCTTTTTATGCACAATGCATTTTGGTTACAGCTTGTTTCTAAGCAGTCAAGCTCCATTAGAGAACAAAACAGAACCCAGGTGTGTTTTAAAGTCAAACAAAATCCAAAGTATGCATGATCATCATCAACACAACTGGAAGTTAGGTCACTATATCCTGAAGGGATTGCAGGCTCCCCAAGGCACAGGAATTTAGCCTGAGAAGCAAATATTTAGAGTCAGTGCAGGGCAGCAGAAGGTGTATCCATATCAGACCTTGCAGTCTCCTCATCATCCCAGTGCCCTGCAGAATGTGCAGCTGACATACCCCAGCAGCTTTATCCACACACTCCAAAGCCACCTTTTTTTGGCAGCCAGTTTCAGGAATCCCTCTACAAACCTATCCTGATGGACTAGCCAAATCTCATGGGATGGAAAGGATGCAGCCCTCACTTGGTTAAAACACATTTTTATTTTTGCTTTCTTCAATGTTTTAGGAATCTGCATAGCCAAAAAAAAAAAATCTAGGCAAGTTTGGCTACAAATGGTGCTTGACAGCATGTTGTCTAGGCCAGTAAGGCTATTCCCTACAGTTTTTTCATCTGTCATATACAGGTGTGTGAATGTGTGCTCATAAAAAAGAAGAGGAAACAGTGGCAGAAATAGGGAGGTACATCTCTGCCAAGCAATTCCAAATCACAAAATGAAGAAAAAATAAACTTGGAACAGGCCTGGCAGACAGAGAGAACGTATTTTCTCAGACTCAAAGGAAACTCTAAATACCAATTTTATGACTGTGGTAATTTTTCAAGTGAAATACTATCAGAGGGTATTGTGGGCTCCCATGAAACATTTAATGCTCCCACTACACAGGAAAGGGAATGGCTGGAATAGCTCCTCAGCCTCTGGTGGGACTCAGCCCTTTGCTGCTCAGACACTGATGTGAATGTCTGCAAGAAAATGTTTATTCTGCACCTTAGGAAGGTACTTCTGAAAAGCAGATTCACTTTTCCTTCAAGGTGTCTCTAGTATCACACTGAGATTTTCCAGAAAGAGGGTCTCAGTCCCCAGATTGTGCACATTGGGCAAGCCATGTGTTCCAATGACTACATGGAGACACTTACACAGCCACTTAGCTTAATTTTTTCTTAACCACTGATGTTTTTACCCAGAAGAGTAGCAGAAGTTTCACTTCATGTTTGGGAGGCCTCATTCTCACCACATGCTGAGCAATAGGACCCATCCACCCTTTTTAATTTTGATTCTATAGCTCTGAGCTAGATTTTCCTCCAGCTGTATTTTGGCCAGCCAGGTGGCTTCTGAGTGTTCTGCACAGAGAAAGGGGGTTCATAATCCCGTGGTATCTGTACTCAGGTGTATTTACAAAAGAGCTTAGACAACACCACTCTAATACTCTGTGTCTTGGTGAGGAAGCTGAGCACCTGCCTTGGAGCACAGTCATTTGCTCCAAAACCATATGGCCAGCCGAGCTAATCACTCAGCTGTGTATTTACTGCTGCAGAACTACACACTCAGAGACCTTTTACAGAGAAATGTCATTTGACACCGTTACAAATGCTCACCCTTGTTAAACCACACCCTATCCCCCTTTTCATCCTAGCCTCACCAAATCTCAACATCCAAAGGCTGTTCTAAGGGACAAAGTTTTTCAGGGAGAGGAGAAAATATATTTTCATTTTCTATCCGTCTTAGGGTAGCAGTTGGTTTGAGTTCAGCAAGGTAACATTAGTAAAGTCCTATATGCTGAAACATTTATTTAAATCAGGAGGGACTTACACGTCCAGCATTTGCTGAGTCTGGTACTTAATAGAGAGCTTTGCAGAGATATTAGTCACACACACAGATTGTGCATTTTAAATTTAAAATGACAGTGTGCCTGATGTTGAAAACTTTGTTACCTTGTTGTACAGTAATGTTCATATGGAAGTTTTTTTTAAATGTGCTTGATTTGCATAACACCATTATGAGTTACACTGTTGCAGACTCCTTTAATAACAATGGGGTGCTCTGGATTGACATGATCGCTTATTATGGCCTTAAATAATATGTAAATAACATTTAAATGGCTTCTCTCAGAGCCATTACTGTCAGTCAAATAAATACCTATATTTTGGCTTCTCATTTTTATGTCCTTAGCAGACATTAAGAAATAAAAAAAAAGCAACTTATACACAAAACCTGTAACAAACAGCTATTTTGCTAACAATCTCGTTTAAACCGCCAGGAAAACAACAGAACTTGCTCACAATGCCAAAGCTATAATTCTGGTTGCCCTGTTGATTCTCAATGTCATAAAGATTAGGATAAATTTTGTGTCAGGACAACCACTGTTTGTGGACATCAGCCCAAAAGGGATGATATACAGAACTTTATCATCAAGAGAGGAATCCCACACTACTCTCAATAATGCTTATCCTGTAAATTTTATGTGCATTTTTATCACCAGATCTCAAGGTGATGTGGTACCAGGACCACATATCAGAGCCTGGGCTTCACCCAGCTTGCAGGAAAACAGCTCAGTGTAGGCAGGTGTGCCCAATCATGGATGTCTCCATGAGGGAGAGATTTTTTTTGAGGGCTGGATATAAAATTAACACCACAATAAAAACATTTTTATGTCAGTCATCTTTACTCTGCAATGTATTCAAAAGCAACATTTAACCTAATACCTGAACCTAATACTGTTAAAAAAACCCAAACAAATAAACAAAAAAGACTTCACCATTTACTGAACAGGGGGAAAAAAGTACAAAGTCCATATCTCAGCCAGATTTCTTCTATAGAGAGCCTGGTTTTTGGTTTCTCTTATTTTGGAAGGAGGAGCTACTTTTTTCTCTTATGAAGTTCAATCACAGCTACAGTTTGTCAGAGAGAAATCTGTCCTTTACCCTCAGAAAAGATGGTTTTACTGACAAAAGTCCCTTGGCACATTCCCAGCCAGGAGGAAAAAGCCAGAGTGATGGGCTCTTCCCTGGCACTTGAGAGCTGCCAAAATGTCTTGTCTGCCTTAGGGTTTTTTGTACTAACCCCAAGCAAACCACTTGACACTTCGTGTCCTTCAATTCTCCACCAGTAGGGTTCTCCTCTCCGCGCAATAAAAAGGTTCTGAGGTTGCAACGCCGACCTCGAGGTGCTCAACCACCATTTCATGAGTGGCCTTATCAGTGACCAAGCTAAACAGCAACAATTAAACGATGGCTAAAGCTGTTTCTCCTTTGCTGTCCATCCCCAAAAACACCTGCTGACGCAATGCCAACTAGGCCGACCCGTCCTTTTCGGCAGAACAAAACCTTTGTGCAGGGATGAGCAGGACTAGAATGAAACCATTGAAAAAATGCAGCACACCTCACACATATGTCCTGAGGTAGGAAAGCCAGAAATATTAGCATAATCACAGTGTGCTCTGTTAGCATTAGAATTAAAACCAGAGAGAGGAGGCAGAGGGTGCCCGTTGTTAGTGCAGACAATTCAGCCAGACAACAGTTGGCCTTACTAATTAGCAAAATCGTGCCACTTTAAGAGCTCTCTTTGGGTAATCCTCAGGGGATTTCAGACATCAAGGCAGCTAATATGCTTTCCAGAAAAGCTGGCGAGACCTAAAACCTGCACAGCCAAATACCTGTGTGCAAGAAATCGCTATCATGAGCAAGTTCCATGCTGAGGAAAGCCTGGATTCATTCACTCATTCATTCATAAAAATATTAGCAGCCTGTAGGTTCTACTCTAGGCCTCCAAACAATTGTGTTTTGTTTTGTTCTGCACTCTCATTTCAAGATCTTGAGAGTGGATAATTATCAGAAAGTAACTTTTTTTTTTTTAATGTGCATTTCTTGCCCTGTTAAGGAAGAAAACTCAGAAGTGAACTTCTTAAGCCCAAGCATGAGAATGGAATCAAATAAATCTGCTTCATTCCTCTTGAGGAGCTTCAGAGAATTTTGGAAAAGAATCTGAGATTTTATTTTTTAAAAAAAAAGCCTGGAACCAGGCTTAAAAAATATATGTTGTTGGCTATCAAAACTGCATCATTTAAGCAAATCTAACCCCTTGTTTCCATGCTCATCCAAAGGATGTCTCTGCTCTCCCACACACACAGCAGTCCTGGAGCCAGCCCTCACCCCAGCATGGGACAGCTGTGTGCTGTTCATGGCAAGTTAACATGCAAGCCAGGCTTCCAGCAGGTCCCCAGCTCCACTTACTAAGCTGGAGATGAAAGAAACAATTCTTCTGGGAAAATCTGTGTACTTCATACTGCATTACGCTTCCTTCAGCCCATATTGAGGGTATTTAAGGCACTGCTGATTATTTAGCATAATGATTCAACTAAGGGCATTCAACTAAGGCTGTCTTGGAAGACAAAGATCTGTTCTCCTGTACAGGGTATTTTGGCTCTTTAAAGCATATGATGGCTGCAGAGAAAGATATGCCCCAAGTATAGCATACAAGGATAATAACTTTAAATGTTGAAAGCATATTAATATTTCATCAGGGGAGCCAGGGAAGCTGGAAAGCACTAGGGGCCCTATCACATGATAATTATTTGGTAGGACACTACCTCCCAGCCACAGGGATAATTCTCAGGGTTTACAACTGCTCTATTTTCATTGGCAAGGCCTGGCAGGCAGCACTGGACACACTGAGAGCACGAGTTTGGTTGTGGAAACAACTGAGTAAGTAATCTGGGTCAGGGCAGGATCTGGTTTCAGAGAAGTCAGGATCCTTACTGGCACTACTCTAAACTTTGTGTCCAGCCCAGTTATCCCATTCCTTCTGTTCATGTAAGTCAAAGGATTACTGCCTGCTACAGAACATAGTGGATTGAAATAATTTATTCTGAATTAGACTGCCACAACCTTTTGGTTTTGTCCAGCCCACTCACAGATGAATTGTCAAATGCTAAAAATGTCCTGAGATGTAGGGTAGGTGCTGGGATTTAAACACCCAAACTGGCCAGTCTGACAAGCCACCAGGTCACTCAGAAGGCTGAGTTCAAGCTTCAAGCATGAGGTTTGTACAGCAGCTTGGTGAAAAAAAGGTACAACCCGGTGGTTTCCACCACAGAAAATAGCTCCTCAAAAGAGCCTGGACTATGATTCATGCAGACATCACCCATCTCCCAGTAACAATGCTAAAAGGTGCCCAAAAAGCCTCAGAAGGTGATGCTAGAAGACATAAAATAGCAGAAAATGTACCACAAAAGGCAAATCTGTGAAAAAAGCCTGATGTTTTAGTCCTTCTAACCCACAGTTAAGGAGACAGATTATAACATTAAAAGTGAAAAAATTCAGAAACTGAAAAATTCAAATCTGAAAAAGAGCAGCTTTTTCTGAGCAACTTAGAATTGTACTAAAATCTTACTCTCATAGGACTTTAGAAAGGCCAAGATCATGGCAAGACTGCAAGCAGGGTTAGGAATTTACATTGTCAAAGGAAACCTCTGCTACTGCTGTAAATGCTACTGCTAACTTACCTTTTGAAAGGCAGACACTATACAGAGATGAAATCAAATGCTGAAGCATTTCACCCAATCTTTAAACATTTAACACCTTATCTTCATTCTAGGTGTTTGCACCATGCATGTTTTGTGATATTTAAATGTCTCAATAACAGTATTTTCCTTAGTTTCTGGAGGTCCATGGCTGAGGCTAGGCTTGACCTAAAACTGAAATTAAGACAGGCTGATCTCATTTCACTACTCATCTACAGTCCTGAGTATGGCATTAAAGCTGTCCTTTCCATTTCTGTGTGGAGTAGTAGCAAAGGCAAGCTTTGATACTATTTTTATGGGTTTTAATTTCTGGAGCTGAAACGACAGCTCACAATGCTTCTCCTCTTAGTATTTCCATACTTATTCAATTTTAAAATGAAGTAAGCTGTCAAACTTAAAAAACAAAAAGCCTCCTGGAGGTTTTTCTTTGTTTCTCTCATGTGTTTGTTGCATCTATTGGAACACACATAAAAGCACAGAAGTATATGCGCCATATTGTGTTACATCAAAACATTGCCTTTCCTTGAAAGTCAGACTGAGCAGTCTTTTTTTTTTAATATATATATATGCAAATAAAAATAAAACTGCCTGTGATCAGCTTTTAGACATCAAAATGTCTGTGGTCACGTTCATTACACTTGCATCACCGAAAAAAAAGAGCCTTTTGCCTCCTGTCTTCCCCACATCACCAAAACACATCCATTAAAACTGTGTTTCCTTCTTCAGTGTGAGCTCATCCCCTCATGACACATCCTGACCTTCAGAAAACAGGCTGCTTCTCTGCCCCAATAGCCTAGATCTCCATAAAACTGTTTTCTAATTGCTCATCAATGATCACATTTGTCTCCCAGGCAAGGCAGGCTGCAGTGGTTAATAGTATAAATGGTATCTAGTACAACAAAGGATGGAGGCTCTGTTTATTTCACAGCTATTGAGACAGCAGTCTGCATTAGCTTCAGTAACCTGAAGACATTATTCACACAAGTTTTTAAGCTTGTTAACATAATTCATTAGAACTTTGAGGCTTTGGAATAACAACCCATTGAAACAAAGCAATTAAGAGGACAGCCATTGCTGCCAAAGGGAACTTTACATATAGTTAAAGCAATGACATGATCAAGTAGGAGAAGGTTAGCATAAGGCAAAAGCTGAAAAGTAATTAGGGCTTTAACTTAATTCCATTCCAGCAAAACGAATTCTTTTTAAAAAAAATTAAAATCTCACATTTTCCAGTAATTCCAAATCAGTTACATTTTTACAGTATATAAATAATCCTAATTATGATCTTATAAGGTCAGCCTTCCTGCACGTTGGCATTTAGAAAAAAATGTTAAATTAAATTACCTACATGCACTGGAAACATAATACAAAGAATGATCTAAAAACCCAGGAACAGGAGGCCAATATGAGCAAAGCTCTTATGTAAAGTCTGACAAAGCCCAGTGCAAGCACAGAACTGGAGCTCACATTTTCCTGGGATCCATTCTTTTTTCCAAATGAAACATGAATAAGTCCATAAATGGACTCTTCACGTCGGAAGAGTGAACGGAGGACTCGATGCAGATGCACCACTGGATTAAGAGAAGATGGTAAAAGAAATATATCAATGTCATGGTAATTAGTTATAACTCCCCATCTACAGATGGGGATGGCTGTGTTTATCAGCCAGGATTCCCAGAGTACCAGGTGGTTGACAAAGAGCTGAGCAACTTCTCTGCCTGCTCATCTACCTTTTTGTGACTTACCCATGTTACAAACATCTGGTTTTACATTATTCCCACTGGGTTAAAGGAAGAAATTGTTGTCAATTCTTGTGTTTATTATTACAAAACTTGTGATATCTGCTATTTTGTAAAATTCCAGTGTTGGAGGTTTTGTGATTACACTTTAAATTTAAGGAAGGACAAATGACTTCTAATCTTAACTGTTTCAGAGAATAACACAAAAACAATTAACCAAAACATAGATGTAGTATTTGGAAATCTGAAATTACAGCTTTTTGTATTTTGGGAAGTCTTAGTTTGAAAGACAGGTGTCTGCTAATGAAAGCAGGAGCCTCCCTTGGAACAGAAAATATTACCCCCTTCCCTCCCAATTATTGTAACTTTGAAATTAAGCCACGCCCTTCCCGGGGAAACTTCTTTTGTCTCTCCTAAATACCTGGTCATTTTTGTCTCTTAGCAACAAAAAAGTGGGAGAAAATTCTCTAAGAGAAAGAAAGAAAAGGAAAACTCCTAAACCCCAACATGGGGATATGAATAAGTGTGCAAAATCTTTATATAAATCTTGCCAAATGTACAACACTGTGTTTGCAGATCACCTGTAGCTTTGCATATACAAATTTAGAAAAGATACTAATCTTTTAGTATCTTTGTTGTCATGCACAATGTGAAATACTGAATTACATGCACAGATCTGCTCCCTAAAAATATTACCTAAGAAAACCTACGCATTTTTAAGGTATTATTTA
>VXBB01011782.1:2930-19016 GCA_013399915.1 Illadopsis cleaveri | reverse complement strand
CAAATCTCTGGTGGCTCTGAACATAGACATGCTGCTGGTCCAGTTTTAGAGGTGGGTAACGCCTCTGTGATGACACATTTAAGAAGAAGCAGGGTTTTTTTGCAGGAGTGGCAAGGTGCTGTCACTGGGGACCATCCCCAGCATGGCGCACCGCAATGCGTTGCCATGGCCACCGCCATCTTGGCGCGGCCTGCAGCAAGCCTTGCCTGCCTGGCCATCCCCAGCCAGCCACGCTGCAGGTGAAAAGGGCAGGGACAGCAGNAGAGGGAGGGGCTGGGGGGAAAAAGGGTGTTTAAAAGTCTTATTTTATTTCTCATTATCCTCCTCTGACTATGTTAATTATAAATTTAATTTATATCTTTAAATTTAAACCAGTTTTGCCCTCAGAGTGGTTTTCTCCCAATCCTTAACTTATGAGCCCTTCATTAATTTTCTTTCCCTCTCCTTTGCCCAACTGTAGGAGGAGAGGGTAAGTGACCGAAAGNCAGAGTGTTTTTCTCCCAGTCCTTAACTTATGAGCTCTTCATTAATTTTCTTTCCCTCTCCTTTGCCCAACTGTGGGAGGAGAGGGTAAGTGACCGACTTTTATAGATACCTGGCATTTGGTCAGTATCAAACCATGACAACTTGAAAAGCTGGATAAAAGAAACTTCATGTCATACTGCCTTCCCCAAGCCTTCCCACTTGCAAATTCAGCAGCACTCTTGGTGCTTTGAGAGCTAACAAGCTCTTGAAAACCTGGGAGCAGGTTTGGGTTTCTAATGAAGTGTAAATCTAGGGGATGAAGGAATTGTGTCATCAAGTAGGAGAATTTTCTATAGTGGGAAAGGAGCAGCCAGCACTCCATTTGTCCTGTTTGGAATTTAATGCTGCCCTCAGATCTGACATGCAGCTGACACCCAAGAATACACCTGGACCCTGACTCTCAGAAAAGCCTTTAGGGACAAAGGGCAAAAATAACCACAATGGGCAGAATGCCAACTGGCTGAATTTAGGAAGGAATGCCTGACTAACACAGGACATGCTAACACCAAGCCAAGTGAACTTACAGCGAACTGGTTTGGCTCTAGGAAAACTCATTCAGAAGGCCAATTACATAAGCTGGGGATCTGACCAGTATAATTTTCTAGGCGTTTTTGTTGAGAAAATAATGTAGAAGTTTACTCCTTATGTCACATTCTACTCAACAAGGTCTTAAAGGGACCTCGTGTTCCCAGAAAAATACCAAATGCAGTATTTATTTATATATTAAATATGTTTGTGATCCGACAGCATCAAGAAAGATTGCACAGCCAGCTCTGTAGGGTGACCACTTAAAGAGTGGAATTCTGCAAAGTGCTGTCCTGTTCTGCAGTCAGTAGGCTCTGTGAAGATGCTCACAATGTAATAAGAAAGAAGGAAACCTCAGACATGCAGCAATGCCTCTGAGATAAAGGATGAACTCAAGTCTTCTGACCCTATCATGGCTCATATTTTTTATTTTGTTTGTTTACAATTACAAGAAAAGACATTAATAGCCTTGTCTGCTGTCATAGTTGCTACTATTTGGCCTGCACTTGTTACTTTTTCAGCATCACAAAATATTGAAGATTAGTCCTTGTAAGCAAAGCTTACACACCTCCTGATGTAAACCAGTACCCACTGCAAGAAGTTTGCAGCATCTCAACTTTTTTCCCAACTTTTACATCCCACATTGTCATATAGACAAAGAGCAAGCAGCAGGTCAGACCACCTCTGTTCACAAAAATCCTAGGGGGGAAAAATGGAGTCAACTCAACTGCCTACCCCCTCTTCAAACAGCCTGAACACAACTTAAACACAGTCCCTTCTACTTGATTTTCAGCACACACATGCTGAGCTGTGCCAGGTTTCCCAGTGCAGTGGAGCCAATGGACAGACAAATCCTGGGCTGTATCCCACCCCATTGACTCCAAGAGGCCTCCACACAATCTGTCCCCTGAAACACATCTGGCTGCAATTTCTATTTTTAGTTACGCCTGACAAACCTTGAACTGCTGATATCAGAATTTAAAGAAACACGTGAAAAAACACTATTTTTCCTTTTAAAACACTGTTCTCCTGGGTCTCCTAGAGATAATAATTACTGCTCTGCTCAGCTAGTGCTGTCATTATATCGCTCAATAAAATGGATCATTTTAAACTCTCAGGAGCATGGGAAGTGCTGCTGCTTCCTTGTGTGAAAGTACCAATGTGTCAGTCTTGTTTAGCAAATACAGTATTTAATGTCTTTGCTCTTGGCATTCAGGATCAGTACTGCACCAACAGCAAGGAGGCAAAGTAGACCCTACACATTCAGACTTCTTTTAAAAGAAATTAAGCATGTAAAAAAAGTCCCCCAGGTAAAAAGCAAACCTAAAAGAAAAGATTTCCCCAAGGAACATGCAAAATACAAAAGTCATAGCCAAAACTACTTTAAACATTCTGATTCTCTGTTATGCTGTCAGAAATTGTACCTCACCACTGAATTAGTGGTTCGTGTAATTTCCACTGCAGTTGCCAGAAGATATGGCTGGATCTGGCTGTTTTTAACTTGTCAAGGTAATAGCCCACAGGAAAGTGAGGGCAGTAAAACAGCCTCAACACCCCCTACTTCCAGTAGCCCTCATGATTTACTCCCCAGTTTTAGTGACTATACAGTATTACACGTAAAAAACATGTATTACCTCCTTAACAGCCCAGACTTGAAAAGTACCAATGATCTCCCAAGCCTATTGACTGGCAATGGGGTTGAAAACACCCCAGCTCTGCAGGGATGATTCTGTGCCAGGATCACAGTCTTTGCCTAGTGCACAGTAACACTTGAAATACTATCTTGATTTTCTTTTTTTTTTTTCCCCCCCAATCTAAAGCCTTAAGAACTCTGGTCCTCACAGGGAATACACCATCCCTAAATCAAAGAAGCCAGCAGACAACTCACCTCTCCAGGTGTCAAAGGAAGTCACAGTGGTTCCTTTGCCCAGAGCTGGAGGCCCACTTGGCTTCATATGTTACTCACTATCATGGTGCTTTCACCTAGGAGCATGTATGGAGCATGTCTAAAAGTACAGATGAGTCTCAGCCTCCTTGATGCTGGAGGCTGAACTGGCTCCCTCTGTTCTAAAAAGCTCTTGGTATACAGAACCTTATTTCTTAAACAGATATATTGGTTTGGCTGCTGTTTTAAGCCACATCATTTATAGTTCATGTCCTGGCAGAAAGAGTCTGAGTAGGCAAAAAAAATATTTCTGGACATGGAAGAAAAAAAATAAATAATATGAAAGAATGAAATGTGGGAACAGCCTCTATCATTCCCCCTGTGAATCTTCAAGTTTCTGTTCAGAGAAGGAATGTTTCCATCCTTCTGAAAAAGCCTTGGGCTCATAACTCTTTGGATTCCCTGGATCTTCATTACTCTTCAGTATGCATATGCAGAAACCTTGCTCCCCTACACTATTCTTTCTCATGGTCTCCTTTAAGTTCCTGCTGACAGCCTGGTATAACTCTGCTCCTCAGGACTCAGCTGACACCCAGGCCAAGTGTTTGGTTTGCCCAGAAGAGATTCAACAGACACTCATAAGGATTGTATGCCTTATCACCACAGTCCCACTCTTCTAGTGCTACAGAAAGTGTCCTTAGGAAAAAAGGGAATAAAAGTATTGAAAGAAGAGAAAACTCCCCACATCCTTGAGGACTCCTGTTCCTCTGCTCAGACTTCAGGCATACAATTCAGTTTCTCAACAAAATGAAACACAGGGGGGAAAAAACCCAAGGAGCAGAAAACAAAGGAGAACAATGGATACCAGCCATTTTACAGATCTTTCCCACTATGCACTCCTATTTATTCAAAACTGGTGTGAAACACCTGAATGTAATTCTTCAGCCTGGGGATGATATAAGCATCAAGTTTTCATGCCTGATCCTACCCAGCTGGGCTGGCTCCCTGACAACAGAAGCATTTCATCTTACTGCACAACCCTACTACATCTGCAAAGACAAAAGGACCTGCCAAAAAGGGGTTCCCAGCCATAGCAGAATGGGAGCCAGGGGGTGAAGAAGAGGGGCAAAACAATAAAAGCAGGTCTGCTGCACTCATGCTTGATGTGAACACACATGCACACACACAAAAAAAAAAAATCCATCAAGAAGATGTAGCACTTCTCAGATAGGAAGCCTTGCTGCTAACATTGCACAGTCTGAACTGGTACCTGACTAAATGGGAGCCTGGCAACAAGGGCTCAGAGGGACTGAATTTGGACTGCCAGCAAAAGCATGGATCTGGCAAGCAGGCTTGGGCTCCGTGTCATGAATCCGCATTTTCAAGATTAGCGGGACCAAAAATAGGCTTGGAATCACACTTCATGGAAGAGCCTTACCCAACTGCAGAGCAAAAAGGTCACACAAGCAGGCAACAGATTTTGAGTCCTAAAATGGGAAAGAGTGGGGGAAAGGGTTCTGATACTTTTTGCTTATTCTTTTTGTTGTCAGGGAAAGTTTGCCACTCTGATGCTTGCTTTGCAGCATTGAAAGTAAAGGGTACCCCATTTACAATGCCTGGGCAATTACCACAAAACCTGAGGTTTTGCTTTGGTAGTTTGTAAACTTCTGTCTTATTTTCAAAGCTGATTTAGCACGTGGCAAATAATAATTAGTGATCTGTCTCAATAATTTAATCATTGTTCACAGCTTTTTTTTTTCCCTTTATTTAAACAAAATAAAAAATACAAATTGATGTTGTCCCATCTTGCTTATTTGAGGCCTAGAATCCAAGTCCCAGAGGTCATCCAGTGAGCTCCTAGGAACCTGCTGGGGTACAAATGAGCAACCTGAGATATTAGAAAAGGTAAATACCCCAATGTTTAGACATGAACAGATGTTCTCAAACATCAAAGTCCCCCACTGACTTTGGAGGGAAAGAAGACAGTAGATGAAAGGTTGCATTAGCACTGACTTTCTAAATCTTCGTGTGTCAGGGCCTGTGGGGTTCACTGAAGTTAATGAGAGCACTGGGTGCACAGAAAAAGGCAAGACACATCCCTCTGCAGCTGTGGGAGGCTGTGGCCCACTCACCAGAGTTTTCTGTGTTCATTTGTTTATAGAATAGGGCTTAGGTTAGTTCAGGAACACACACCTCATTTCCTCCTCCTCCTGCCCCCTCCCTAACCAGATGTGACAGTGTTACAATATTATTATCCTGTCAGCACTGCAGGGAGAAATACAAGTAAAATTCAAGGTGAAAGGACAGTCCAAAACAGATCCAGTGCAGCACGTCTCAGGTTCAATAGCCCATCTCAGGAAAACACAAACCTTTACAGCTGGACTGTGGTGTCATTTAAAATGTTTATGGGAAAATGATTACCAACAAGTTTTTGAGGTGGTGTTGTATGCTAATTCCTACTGAAAGCCATAGGAGGTATCTGCAGCCAAAAGATGGGCTGTAAACTTTGGGGCTGACAAGGGAAATCACATCCCAAGCTGGGTAGGTTTCATTGTGCCAGTGTCCTTCAGTTTTTCAGTGCCCCTGGGAAAGACATACCCAGGCTGGAGTTGTACTGTACAAATCACTCACTCACAGATTTTCCCTGGCAAGTGTCCCAAAAAGAGAAAATCTGCTTGAGCTTTCATACAGACTGAAGCCAAGGAGGGATGCCCAATAGGGAATGAATCAAGCAAAAGAATCACAGGAGAGAGACTGCTTAAATGAAACACCATTAAACATTCACAATACAAAGAAGATTCCTTTTCACTGAAAAGCTTTTGCCTCAGTTTACCATACTGGAGAAGCCAGAGATACAGCATTTATAGAGCAAAATTCAGAAGCAGGATACCTCTCCCTTTCCTGCAGCTTACCAAAGAGTTACAGCTGCAAAATAACCTACCACTGTCTCTGCTCACTGCATGCTACAGCCAAAAGCATGACATAGACATTAATATTGTCCTCCAATGCTACAAAGACCATCTACAGCTTTTCCTTCAATGGGTAAGCTGAAATACACAGTCATGACAGAAAAGGCTACTGTGCATCTGTAGATCCTTTTCTTTGGTTTTTTTCTCCTCTATCCAAGGACAGGTAAACAGGAAACTGTGCCTAAGTAAGGATTTGACCCCCAAGACACTGCTTCCTGAAAATAAAAAAATTCAGAACTATCCATCCTGCTTTGTCTTTTCTACCCTGAGAATTGCCCAGGGTCTGCCTCTGGCCTACTAAAGAGAAGTTTTTTCTGTCAGTCCATGGGGGACCAGGATCTGCCCTCACATCTCTAGAAAATATGAGAAGAGCTTTCAAAAAATACTATGTGACATACTGGGGGAAATTACAGGTTTGTCATGTGGTACACAGCAATCTTTGAAGGTTTCCAGCCAGAGATGCAGAATTTGGTGGACAGCTCTCCTGTTTATGGGGGTCCCTGCAAGAGCAGCATTATGTTCTTGCTCAGCAATGGTTTCTCCTGGCATGTAAATGGATCTGTACTGGGGCTGGGGAGGAAGTAATTGAATTCTGAGTTCATGTTCATTCAGCTCTCTGGGACTGAGCTACAGAAATAGTTTTGAGCCTGAAGGTGGTTCACATAGCACTGCAGCCCTTTCATGTGTCAGCCCTGCTAAGCCGCCGATTACGGATCTTGACAGACCCATTAATCCTCAGCGAGTCTCACGCAGGAAACCATCCTGTTTCCTCTCTGGAAAATAAACCCTTCCCATTCTCAGGGAAAGAGCATTGCTGTGTGCACCTCTGCAGCTAAATATGATGTAATCAGCAGAAGAGCTGGATGGACTGACTGACAGAGTATGATTGGAAATAAGAAAGGGATCTAGGATGGTCAGCTGGGCTACTGGTTAGCAGGAGTGAGACTACAGGGTCAGCTGACCTTCTGAAAAGGAGAAATTTGGTGGGACAAGGTGAAAAAGCCATACCCAAGAGGTCTTTCAAGCAGTTCCTACTCGAGCTAAGAACCACACTGACATCAGTGTTCTACCCATGAAAACCGGGACCAAGCTCAAGAAGCCTAAAATTGGCAAGGCCTCAACCAAAAATGCAGTGTCTTACACTGGTGATAAAATAATTGGAAAACATAAGTCAGGTAACAGGCAGAAGGCTCAACTGTTTTTCATTGTAGACAGCTGCATTATAACTGCTTTGAACATAAGCCCTCTAAAATTAGCAGAAAGCTCTCAATTGCTCCCAAGAAGCAAGAGGACTGATTCCAGGATAAGAGTTAACAGTTTGATATTCTCTGCCCGAAATCAAATTCCTGCCAGCTGCAACATTTCTTCTCTCTTTGGCCTCAAGAAATAGGCAGTGCAGATGTAGCTCATCCTTTGTTTGAGACACAGGCAAGTTGTTGCACTTTACAGTAATGCTGAGCTGCAATTTGATCATGTCTTCTGCAATCCCTTTTAGCTGATCTGCTTTCCAGTACTGTCCCACAATCCATGAATGAAGCCTATTGGTAAGGAGGCAGACAGAGGCACAGCCACTAACAATGGTCACTAGTTTTGTGGGCAGCAGTCACAGCCCAATTATCTTGCATAAAGTAAAGTTTATATTAGCAACAGAAAGTAATCTTATCCCATAGAAACCAGCAAAAAATAATAGAAATCAGTTTATTCCCAGAAAAAAAAAAAGTGTATTGACTTTGCAAGGTGTCTAACAACCTTGTTGGAAAAGAGTTGGCCTCTGAAACTCACCCTACACAGACTTCCCTGTTGCAATCAACACAATTTTATTTGTCTGGTGTTAATACAGTGACATTTCTGCTGTGCTGAAATGTCCCTGGCTGCCTTTCAAGCTCTTGAAAAGACAGTAAAGATTTTGTTTTGATTTAAAACTATTTTTCAGCACCTCCATGTTGGAGTGCCCTTATAAAAGTGCCCACGGAGTCTTTTGACAGGGCTGTGTGACACAGGCACTTAAAGGAAGGAACTTATATTAAATGCTGACACTCAAGTAGGGACTTCTGGCCTTTAAAAGAGTTACTTCTTTTTAGCCCACTGAATTTTCCTGACACTTCCAACTTACTATTTTTTATTTTATAGAAAGGCTGTCTTAACCTCAAGTTTAAATTAATAGGTCACTAAGGAATATCATATTATGGTAAAGCAATGCAAATATCACTACACAATATAGAACTAAAAGAAGTCAATAAATTCTTGATAGTATGTGTTCATAAAATGGTCAAGCTTGCAAGATTCCCTTAAACCAGTACAATATCATCTTTTTAAACCAAAAAAGCAAACTGTTGTTCAGGTCCTGTCCTGTCAAGATTAAATAAATCCCTTCCTCTCATTTCCTTTCTATTTTAGAAGTTCTGTTGCAATCAGGTATTGAAAATTTGCAGTTACATGCTAAAGATATCACATTGATGTCCCAAACAGTCGACCAAAATGTAGCCATGAACAGTCCATCACTCTGAAAATTTACTTTTGTTTTACCAACAAATGTCAGACACCTTCATAGGATGATCCTATTCCTGCCAAATTCCACAAGGTTTCCACAAAGCATTATCATTGAGATTCCAGCAAACTGTTCATATTAAATAATTCAAAGTTGACCTGATAACACAGAAATATGGCAGGTGATTGAGGTAAGCCAGATCTTTTGATGCAACAATAAATCAAATCCACTGCAAAACAGTGTTGGTAAAAGGAAAAGACTTGACACAGCAAAGGACACAGTAGAGCTTTCAATGTTCAATGTGTTGGGAAGGGCAGGAATTGATAAAAATGAAAGTTGAAAAACTTGTAAGGAGGAACCACATGGTGGCAGTTCAAAAGTCTAACCATCTTCCTGTACTTAAACCAGGAAATGACTGTGTGAGACCGTTAACTTTGTTAATGGCATTCACAGAGGGTTTTCTGAGGTTTGCTTTGCTGATGAGGAAACTGAGTCAGAGGGACTAAGTGAAGGGCCCAAAGCCACAGAAAAACTTCACTTCCAGGGCCAAGTTTATCAAAAGTCCCCTGCACACACCTGACTTCCAGTCAGACCATGAGGCCTCTGTAGTCTGTTAGATCTAAAATGATTTCATCCCCTGTTATAATGCAAGGAGGGTTAGATCTATTTTTTCAAAGTATGTGTTTGTTTTGAAGCATTCACATTCTTGCAGTAAGAAAGGCTATGAAACCATCACAGGGAAATGTTTTTCATGCAGTCCAATGTAATTTCTCCACTTTGAAACCAGACATCTTAAAATTATGCACGTGTGTCATCTTTCAGCATCCAAACCCCTGCAAAATGGGACAGAATCAGAGTTTTGGCAGAAGAATCAAGTTTCACCTTGCAGCTTAACAATAGCTTAGAACTCCTGATACCCTGCAGGGAGCTCAAAATCTTGTACAATCACAACACCACAGACAACAGGGTCAAGAGATGTCACCTTACCTATCTTCTGGTTTCTCTCCAGGACCTAGCCCCTTTTCTTCACCACTACTCCACCAAAATCCTTCTCCAGACTCCTGACACAAGAAGCAAATCAAATACCAGCTCCCCTTTCAAAATGGCTGTAATGCAGCCCTTGAAGACTTGTTACAGCTCAGCTTTAACAGAGGAAAGAGAACTTATGGGCTTCAAATGCTTAGGCAAAATGTAGGCCAAATTCATAGATTTCTGTTTGTGTAGACTCTGAAATCTATTCACTTTCTCTGGTTAGTAGCTTTTTATGAAGAGGGTATAAAACTCTTGATCAAAATACTGAGGACCAATGCAGTTCAATGTATTTCAATGGTAGATTTCTGTTCCACGAAGAATGGGTCTGTCTGGGCTTATAATCCCTATTTTAGCAATTCCTGCTAATAGTATCTGATTTTCTTGAGCTCTCCAGGTGCAATGAGGCCTTCCAAATGCAATATGCCATTTTTTTCCCAAATGGAGCACAAATGTGTTAATAGCATCAGTCACAGGATATTAATAATAAGGTTTTGTGGTGATACAATAAAATGACACAAGTTCTTATGGAGGATTCCAGTGGACACCCTACAAAATCAAGGCTGAAGTTTTCAATGCACTGTGTGGTATCATATACAAGCAAGGCAGTCAAGTATCCAGTTATCTTTACTGAAACAAGAAAAATAACCTGCCCAAAGAAATTTTATATCCATATAGGCACATTAATCTCCACCATGCATAGCACAATTCAGCACATTTTCTATTTATGTAAGTACAAGTACTGCATTGACTCTGCCATAATTGTTTGCCTAACCTAGACCAAATAGACTCTGACTGTCTTTCCTTGCATTACAATAATCTAAAGCCAAATCTGGATAGACCTGCTTAACCAATAGTCCTCCTGCATATCCAATAAATCCAAAGTCTCAGTGGCTGTCCCAGTTCTCCTCAGCTCCTTGTTTTCTGCTCATAACACTCATTTTCTTTACTGTAGGAGTAGTTTATTTGGTCATTCCTTAGCACAAGAATGATCACACCAAATCAGAGCAAATAACCAAGTCCCACCACTCCTCCAGCAGTGACCAACAGAGAAATCCTGCTGGAGAATATGAATATGAGGAAGTTCCCTTCCTCATTCTCCCAGCTTCAAGAATTTTGGCTTATGGAGGACCCAGATCTTTCCTGCTTCCCACAGTTTACCAGACTGGTAGTGATTGATGAAGCCAGCTGGGTAATCTTCTCTCCTGCATTGCAAGTGAACATGACAGATGAACTTGAGCAGAGGTTCAATGCCACCCAGCATAGCTGAGAGCAGCACAGCCTCATCAGTCGTGCCCTGTGACAACTCTCTCCTCATGCCTCCTGCTACCTCTCAGCCATGCTATAAATACATATAAAGTTGGCTTTTTGCAAATATTAAAATGAATACTATGTGTATTAATTGTACTGTATTATGTTTTATTAGTAAGAGTTTAGAAAAGTGATTAATGTATTTTCTAGTTGTAACACAGTGTTAACAGTCAAAAGACTAGGTTTTTTTCTCTTTGTAATATCTAAACTGACCAAACCAGAAGATACAGAGAGAGAAGATCCTTCTACATTCCTGAAACTGATAAGATCGAGACAGCAGTGAAACAAAAGCTACAAGAAGGAATTCATAGATCTTCTGGTATCAGAAAAACTACCAGGTGCCAACTAGGACTTTTATCTAATAAAATGCTAATTAAGTACAGTGGGGCAAGTTTCGAAGGAAGGGGGCAAAAACCAAAAGGACACCTGGACTCAAAAGAATGTTTGAAAAAAATGCATATTTAAACAGTTAATCCTTAAAAACAAGGACTTTGAAGGAGTGAGTATGCTTTCTGGTGAGGCACCCCAGCTGGAGCTGTTGCTTTTCTGTCTCCTGAATTGTCTATTTTTATTTTTCTATTAAACTTATAAATTTTTCTAAGAGATTGAAACTCATTTTTCACAGCCACATCAGGGAATGTCTCTTGGATAGACAGACTAGGGAAGCTTGTGTTCAAACCTCTCTTCTGTAGCTGGTTTCCTGTGCAAACATCAGTGAGGCAATTTAGGATCCTTTTTTTTTTTGGCAATGTAAAGATAAAGGCTTCTACACAAGTTGAATGAGAGCAGTTTGTTTCCCTCTGGAACCTCTCTGGAAGAGAGTGTTTCTCTCCACTGAACTACAGCTGAAATCCCTTCTGAGTCCCCAGTCTGCAAAAGGCACTGTGCTGACTCCCCAAAGCTGCTGAGGAAGAATTAAAGGATATTAAATCTTTCTAAAACTCAATTATGGTGGTGCAGAGGTGTGTAACCAGGTAGCCTTTGCTGTCCTTCCAAAAGCAGATGTGTAGAAGGCAAAGTGAGGCAGTGGGTGGCATCTTTGCCCTGTGAAAAAGCCAGTTCTTTTCCATGCTGCCTCTTGGCCACATGGTGAGCAAACAGGCTCTTCCCTTGTGCTCTTGGCCCTATAAAAACACCACTGAACTGCACTTGTACCTGGCTGTGGGTGGGCTGACTCCACATAACACAAAAACCTGATTTTGTCACACTTCCCACCTGTGTTTGCTCTTTCCTAGCCGTGTCCAAAGTCACAGCAGATAAGCCATTTGCCATGCTGGGGTGGCAGTAGAACAGGAGGGTGCCAAGGGAACAGGGGAGAAGGACTTGCTTTGAGCTCATTTCTCCTCGTCCCTAGCCCTGATGGAATTGTATTCGGCACACACACTGAAGCATTAGCATCGACTGATTTGGAAGGAATATTGGAAATGAAGTGATGGCAGAGTAAATGTCAATGCATTCAGTGTGACACAGTGAGCACCAGATCTTAAACAGCTTCATCATTGTGGCATTTACTGTATCCTGAAACAATATTAATCCCACTGTTGTCCTTCTTGATGGAATCATCCATGAATATGGTTTATGGGACTGGCCAAAGTGCTAATAGGTTAAAAGAACAACCTATCCAGTGTTCCACTAAATTAAGGTCGCTTCATGGGATTTAATGAAACAAGTACTATGTGGGATTTCAAAGGACGTTCCTGTAATTCATGTCTATTTAGGGCTCCTGCTAACCAGAAACCTAATTTCTTTGAGTAAAATAGGTTTTTGTGAAGCCTGGCCATGTGAAAAAAGCTTTAAAGGGCAATAATCAGAAGACCTCATCTGTAACACTTTATTATTTCAGATGAGTGTTTTGAAAGTTTGGGGGATGGAGTTATTAAAAAAAAAAAAAAAGAAAAAGGACAATGAAAAAAAAAGCCAGTCTGCAAATTAATGAGAGCAAATATATTACTGCTATTTGTCTCTCAAATATGCATGAACAGTTAAAGTGAGACCCAGACACCATTAAATTACAAATGGTGTAGACACTTAATAAGCCAGATATTGTCTCACAAAATAAATAAGTAAATTGGCTCCCAGATGCCCCAATGAGAAATTGGTGCTCAAAAATTGTGGGCAAATGGCATCACCTAAGGCCACTGCCTCAGAAACAGACCTGTATTTCCTTCCCCAGTTTTGTATGTAAATGATGGATGAAATGATGGCTAGTCAATGAAATGAAGAATAGATATACCACTAGAGACAGCAAAGGGAATGAGAGACAGATGAGCTTTGTTTACTGAAACTAGAATTTGGTCAAAGCACCAGAGATGTTACCTGTCCTGTAAAAATGACGACCACAGACCAAAATCTTTACCACAGACAAAAATTCACAATTTTCTCAAGGAAACATGAAGCATTTTCATACTTTGGAATGCTACAATCAGTTCAGTATTCCCTAGAAGTCCAAAACAAGAATCAATAGCCACACTAAATTCCTGAGTCTTAGACCTTGTGCCATGTTTTCAAGATTCTGGAAACAGACTGCCAATATCTGTACTCAAGCCAAGGACTGATCCTGACAGGAACTTGACACGAACATGTGCTGTCAGAAAAAGAGGAGGAGGCATACTCCTTGCATTTTGTACCTTGGTGACTCATCCCAAAGTCTTGAAAACCTCTACTGCTAGTGCAGGGTCTTTGCAGAAGCAAAATCAGCAACCTCAACTACCTCAGACTTCAGCAAGCTGCAAAATAGCCACAGCTCTGCAGCCCCTGAACTCAGGCCCAGCTGGACTCTGCTAGAGAAGATGCTGCAGGGACAGCAGTTACTCATCAAAGAATCACAGAATGTTCTAGACTGGAAGGGACCTTTAAGGTCTTCTTGTTTCAATCCTCCTGCCACGGGGAGGGTTGAAATATCTTTCACTAGATTAATTTGCTATGAGGTCCATCCAACCTGGCCTTGAACACTCTCAGGGATGGGAAATGCTACTCCCCTGCTTTCCAACCTCCCACCTGCAGCAGCGAGGAGATGGCTACTCTTTGACTTCCCAAATATTTTGTTTCTCATTTCACCCCATCCCAACAGTAGTCCTTCAGTCTTGATAAAACAGAATTCTCACACTGCCAAAAAAATTCTGCCTCTGCCTCGCCCAAAGAATGTAAGAACACTTTCAGCAACTTCCTGAAATCTAACATACAAAACTTTTACATCCAGCAGTTCAGTGTCACCAAAAGCTGTATTTAATAGCTCAGTAGCAGAAATCAGTGACCATATCTGGAAGAAGCCTCTGGATTAGCTACAGATCCAGCACACTGCCTGCCAGCCACCACTGCCTGTCCCCACACCTGCTTTGGAAGTAAGCTCAGTCCTGACTCCTCAGGTGCACCCAGCATGGCACATGGAGATTTGAGGCAGCTGACTGCTTCTTGCCAAAAGTTTTTCCACATGTGCCAAAGGGACAGCCTGCATGCATGCACATTATTCAGATTTCTCACCTCTGGAAAGGTGACACCTTTGATTCCCCCAGTCTGCTGCCTTCACATGGACTCAACTGTAACCATAGTCAGGCTTGAGGGTTATGAAAATTAACTTTAGAGACAGGACAGATGGTAGTGAAGGTTGTAACTTGAAAGGAGGTTACCAAAAAAAACTTCATTCCAAATTTTACTTTGCCATCTAGGCAGAATCCTCAAGGCACACTTTAACCTTTAGAGACATGACCTAGACTTTGGGTTCACATCCTATGAGGCAGAGACTGACTGGAAATGAGACCACCATATATCATGTCTGCCTGACAGAATGAAACACACAGCCATCACAACAAGAATAAAACCCTCTCTTGAATGTGTCTGCATTGTAAAAGACAGAGGGAAAAGCTTGATTTATTTAAACAGTACTTAACTAACAATAAACACTACGAAACAAAAACAAACTAATGCTTAGCCATTAAAGCATCCATTCAATAGCCCATCTGTCATATTGTTAAGACCTTTAGAAGTTGTTTAACAAAATGTTAAATAAGATGACATTCAGCAGCACAAAATGCTTGACTGGCTAATGCAACAAAAAGGAGTTGGCCTGCTGGTGTTTGATATAGTGCTCTGTGCTACAGGCTGAAAGCACTGCAGCACACCAGGGGGCTCCCAGGCTGTCACTTTTTATCTCAGTGAGCAGGGCCAGAAAAGCCCAGAATCACCACAAGCCAATCACAGCAGCATCATGCTGGATGGAAGGAAGAGGAAGAAAATCCCAATGCAGATAGGGAAAACAAAGAAAATAAAAAGCAGTGTATAAGAATTAAAATAGGAAGCAGAAAAAAAACAAATTGGCTACTGACAGGAAAAAGGAAGAAAGCCCCAAATAATCATATTCTTGGTGATCCATTCGTGTTCCAAATCTAGTTTGTGAGTTTTCTCTCAACCACCTCATAACTTCTACATTCAGCAGAAAGGCTTGATGGATGTGGCATGAAAACACTCCAGATTTGCCATGATAGACTATTTAGTAAATATCTAACAACCCCAAAGGTGGGTGCAGTCAATTAAAAGATACATGTAAGTTGGTTTGTTTCTTATAGGGGAACAGATTTTTCTCTTTTGAAAATAGTGACTCTCATAAAATACAACTTTTTAGGGACTGATTGCATTGATGCCAGAGGCTTGTAGAGCTCCAAATCTATCATCAGGCTTAAGGAGATACAACTAGGCAAGGGAAGCAGTTAGCTGGATTCCTGCAGTAGTTGAAGAATAGATATTATTTTACCCTAATAAAAAAAGCCTGTTTCCTAAGGGGAAAAAAAAAATAAATCTTTCTTTCAGATCTGCAGAAGGAAGAAAAGGGATAAAGTATCCAAGTTTAGACAAACAACAGTTTTCACAAGGCACTACTGGACATCTCTACTCTCACAGATGATGCTCCCCAGCCCCAAATGTCACTAACAAAAACAGGAATCTGTGAAAAGCGAAGAGCAACATGTGAATGACTGACAAAAATAAGAGTGCAATTTTCTTTTACTATTTAAATCCTTCCTCTGGGATTACCAGCACGAAGCTTTTATGGTGGTGTCAACAAAAAGACACCTCTGCTACTCACAGGAGTTCCTTATCAAACTCTAGGGCAGAATGTCATAGCCTAGAGAGTAAACAGATGTTTTCACTGTCCTTCGGTGGTAGCCCAATACACGTCAGGATAAACTATCATTAGAAACCAATAACCAATATTCCCAGGTAGCTTATTGTAGAAAGTACTCCCTCTGAAAATACACCTTTAATCAACTGTTATTTAATACATCAGAACTGAGATACAACAGAAAACAGGAATTCAGTACATGTTAGCAAGTCTAGATAAGCCTTGACTGACAAATGCAGAG
>VXBB01011780.1:426192-466763 GCA_013399915.1 Illadopsis cleaveri | reverse complement strand
TTTCACATTTCCTATTGGTATTCCTGTATTACTTACCAGCAGCTGCCGAACAGGAAAATGAGACTCAGATAACTTTTCAAGGAGAAGGAAAATATTAGTTACTTTTATCTCATGACTTAACTGGATCTAGAAGCCATCTTTGAAAATATAACAGTGTTGCCCTCAGCTTTCTTGGTTTTCTTTGTTTAGAATCTTGCAAGCAGATTCTCACTCAGCCTCAACATAAACTATGTATATTTTTAGATTGTTTTTCATATTTCTCCTCTGAGAGGAGAATTGATTGATGGTGGTGTTCACCATCCAGGTTGAAGAAGTGGTGACCTAAATGACCAATCTCTTGCCTTTGTACAAACTGTGTATAAAATGAAGTCGGATGAGGAAGAATAGAGAATATAGAAAAAGATAGAATAAAGTAGCATTAGCTTTCCCTTCATATGCTGCTGCCTGCCTCGTTCCTTCTGCGGGTCCGATCCTCCTACATGGACCCGAGTGTGGCATCCTGCTACATAACAGGAAGATCAGAGGAAAGCTGTACTTTGTTGAAGATTTAATTAAATTTCCTTCTGCAATAATTCTTCCAGTGCTAATATTACAGAGTGAAAACAGGATCTTTTCTCTTCGATGAAGTTTTGTGGCCTTAATACAGGAAAGTAAAGACTCCCGGAATATGTAGTTATTAATCCCACCAATATCAGCGAATAGTCTAAAACAGGATAGAAATGTGATTCATCCCTGCACTTTAGAGAAATGCTGTGAAAAACATCATAAATCAGCATGAGGGTTCACAAGCTTATAGTGAAGTGTGATAAAGTGCTTTACTGAACTAGAACTAGTGTTTTTCAATATCTTGTAAAACCAAGCACTGTAAAACATCAAATATTTGACACGAGATTTTTCATATTTGATGTGTGCAACCTTAAGAATGCTGGTAACAATTCATTTGGATACCTGTGTGAAAGGACTTTATTTCAACTTTTCAAGTGTTGAGACATTAATTTCTAAAGCATTTTTGATGGTCACAAAAGAAAGGAGGAGATGAGCTTTGAAGAAGGGCCTTGTGATCTAGAGCTTTTCGGTGGGTGTAATTAAAATGATGTGGTGACCCAGTGTTGATACTCTTTCCAGAAGCTGATGGCTGGTCTCCACTTGTGATTGCTTTGGGGTTTAGAAGGGTTCCATGCAGTATGTAACAGCTCTGATTGCCTAAACCATTCCCCCAAGACAGGGAAAGCTGGAACAGACTGTGACAACCCATGCATCCATTTCTTTTTTTCCTAAGACAAAGTGTTTTGCAGAAGGTACAGATGAAAGGTTCAGTGCCACGTAAACAGAATGAAACTAATGGACATCTAGATGAGAGACTGGGGGAATAATCTCAAGTCCACAGTGCCAACTCCTTTGATGCTAGCTGAGGAAGTAGGGAAACAAAACCAAGGAGGAATATATTAACATGTTTGGACCCATCAAAGCAGTCAATACCTTATTTGATGTGAATTAATAACTACTCAAAACTTGAAAATCGAATCTAAATTTCTCAGGTTTTTTAAATTTTTTTTTTTTTTGAAAAAATTGTGTTTTCTTGAAAAACACTTTCCCTTTTAATGTACTTCTTGAGAAATTATAGGAATATGTTAATGCATTCTTGAAAAAAATATTCCACAGTGAAGACTTATGATGACTTGTGACATGATCATTGGATGAAAATATTTTAACGAAAAAGATTTGAAGCTTCATTCTGTGGCTTGTCCTTTGTCTGCAATTACAAAAGTTCCAGTACCTCATAAGGAATTTGTTGCTTTTTTGATGAAAAATTATTATACAATTTTTTTATTCATCCCTAGTGTTAAAATATAGGGGTAATTTACTTCAGACATATGCAATGAAGTATGTATTACTTTGCTTTCAGTAAGTTACAACAAATTTTTTTAATGAAAAAGTGTTTTTTCAGTTATTTGTGTGGTTGTTTTTTCCTGTTCAAACCGAGTCACATGATTTCTTGCCAGAAATCATTGCAGAAACCTAATCAAAATTACCACATTCTAAATAGAAATAAAATCACTAAATAACACTGTTGACATCTCATGTGACAAACCTGAGTTACTGTTTGTCTAAATTACAAGTTAAATACATTAGAACTAATATCACTATTTCCTAGACATTCAGAAACCCTCAGAATTTTGAATACGACAGTTTTTGAAATTAATTCCATTCTATTTTAAACTATGCTTGTATAGAAATTAAGATTTTACTTTGGTAACCAGTGGGAACTGGCTAGTGACAGAAATGACCATTACTGTAAAAATTGAGCATTTGCACAAAACAATATTACCCATTGTAATCCCTCTATTAACACTTGTCATAACGTCACTTCACTCTTCAAAAGCCTATTTTGTTCAAAACCTTAAGAGATCATTCCTTTTATGTATACAGAGTGTCATTCTAATTCAGTTTGCTTTCATGGAATTGGGCTTTTCCCCACTTTTCTTTACGTCAAATACCTTTTTGATACCTTAATAGACTTCATTGAGTCTGGATCTTAGACTTCTGAAAACATGAAATTGGGAACTATTTATTCTCATTCAAATAATAAATGTGATGCGAAATGAGTATCACAGCAGATGAATTTCCTAAAGGTTGCTTAATAGTATCTTATGAAGTTTGCAGAATTACATCTACCAAATTAATTCAAGTGGTCAAAATTTAACCACAGCTGCAGAGAGACTATGCTCTGTATTGAGGCTCTAAACTCATAAATTGGTCTTATTTTCAGTTTTAAGTGTATACCTATGCCACTGTCACATTTCCTGTGCTGCTCATGAGTTCATGCTATATGTCAAAGTATCTGACTCCCCAAGTGAATGTAAATGTAAAAAAATAATGTGAGTGGGGAGATTTTAACACAATCATAACGATAATCAGTATAAGGGTATTCTGAATTCAGTTCCCCTTAGAGAACTGTGTCCTGTCACTTCTAACTTTGGATATTTTTAATTCCTTTAAAAACATATTCCTGCTTAAGGTGCAAGAGTGCAACTTCCCTAAAGGAAACATTGGTGGAAGATGTTATATAATGATGTCTTCAGCCCATGTGTCTGTCAGGACTGGGGACATAGGCACAGGCAGATTTGGGGACTGAAGCTCCTTGAATATCCAGCAGTGAAATCCACAAGTGCACAATCCAATCCCGTGGAAAATTAATGTAGTTGTGAGGGTATTTGGGGTTATTTTAATAACAGCTGTGTAATTAAACAAACTCACTGCCTCTTTTTCTGAATTTGAGCTAATTAATAAGTAATAAATTGCAAGTAGATAATCATTCATACTTTGAAAACAAATTGAAAATTATATTTAAACGGCTGTTTGTTTTCCAGTCAAAATTACAGTGGAAGGAGATTTGTCATTTTGGAATAATAAATTTCTTTACATGGCTTTTCCAAATAGTAGCTGTTTTGGTTTATCCTGTTTCCCATTTCTAACCATTTTATTGCCATTGGTACCAGTACTATACCATTGTCCCCATTTTAACCTAAAAACCCCAAAAGCCTGGGGTAATATTGTAAAGAATATTTGTGGGTATCCTGAGGGAAAAATAAGGATCCCATACTGCTGTGAGGGCAATAAAAAGCAACACTGTAATTTACTGTTTCATTCACATGAAATATATTTTGTGCTAAAATGGCCCATCTGGAGCATATCCATAGTAGGGGACATATACCTGTCTTCTTTTAGCATGCTCATTTATTTTGTGTAATGGACATAATACATAAATGAAGTGTAATAATTTTTATTTACTCTGGTGATATCAGCATCAGTAATAAATCTACAATTCACATTCAACTTCAGAATACCAGAAACAAATTTGTCAGTGTTAACATATTTAGACTGATATTATTCTTTTACAGGGTTAAGGTCATTCCTTGCATTTTTAAAGTATTTTTCCCTCATGATACAGGGTAATAAATTTCAAGTGTAATGTTTAAAGTCTCTATGTGTATACCATATGAAAAATAGTTCTTGTTGAACATAGCCATTTTTTACAAATAAATTTGCATATAAATAAATTACAACAAAAATAGTAGAACTAACAGTACTCTGAAGCAGAACTGTCATATTTTTCCACTATTTATGCTTCATTAATATGTAGAAATAAGTGAGAAAAAAACTGAAAAAAAATACATTAGAAATTTTATACAGCATTTCTGAAACTGAATGTGTGTGTAGCATGTAAAGTTAGGATTTAAAACAATGGCAAAGAAATAACAGTATTTGAACTCTGTTGGATCAGCAAACATACATTTATCTTTTTTCAAAGTGTGTGGTTTGAGAAGGCTTTATTAATTTTGTATATATAGATTTATTATTTAATTAAACAAAGAATATTCTTGCCAAATCTTTCACTAATCACCTGCTGGATATTTATTATTCAGCAATAGACAGAAGAGAGGAGGTTTCTTAATCTTTCAGAGAGCATTTTACAAACACCAACTTCTATTCCCTGGCAGTAGACAATAATGAAGCAAATACAGCATTGACAAGTCTAATGAAATAGTAGAATATTTTTCTTTAAAGGGTTCCGTAGCTCATTTCTTACCTGCCTAATTGTTTTCATCATACTGAAGTTTGTATAAAAGTCCATATTTTTTTAAAATGAATGATACTATATTTAAGCATGATTAATGTTATTACAATAAGAACCAAAGGAGGTAATCATAATATGCCATTTATGATAATGTCTTGCCATCATTTTATATCACAGTGATGTTTCAGTGAATTTATACCATTGTGAAGCCAACCATTCTGTTATGGTTTACTATGATTTATGTGACCACCAGTGAAAGCTGATAATAATTAGTCTCTTTTGTAAATTGATGTTAAATAGACTATATCCCCTAGAATAAATTTAATCTCCTTTTCAGTGGGAAACATGGCAAATGATGCCTCTATCAAATCATAAGAAATATTAAATGAGAAGTGGAAGTCTACTATACACTGAAAAATGCTTTTGTAATTCTTGTTTTCCTAGATTTTGGTGGAAGGTACCGTAGGAGATGGTTTCACTGGAGACATTGGACTTGATGATGTGTCTTTTCTGGGCTGCACTCTTTACAATGGTAAGAGCTGAAATACACATCTCCAAGCTGTGAGCTGATTCATTGCTGTCACTTGTAAATATTGCTACTAGAAAAATAAAATCCAGGTTAAACTGTGACTCAGGAAATCCAGACTTCCTGCTTCTCTGACCCTCATATCCAGGCATCAGCACAAAATAGTTTCTGCTGTGCATGTAAGGTCCAAAAGAGATCCTTAGTGAGAAGGGTGTGGCTTCCATACTCTTTTAGGTCTTGATTCCTAGAAAGTAAAAGAAACTTAGCTGTGTGTAAATGAACTGACCTTTCATTCAGCCAGTTCAGTTTGATACAGCTTTCCACCTCCCCCTAATAATTCCTAACGTATTTACTGTGCCAATTGCTCTCACGTGACAGCATACAAATAGTTCAGGTGATAGAGCAACCTGTTGTCAAAAGTCATTGTTACCAAGGGTAGAACAATCTCTACAGAATTGTAAAATCTGTAACAAAAAATTATATCCCAAAATACATGTACTTCAAGACACCAGACTCAGGACATGGAGTCCACCACAGAAGAGATTTTAAGGGGACTTCTGCAGCAGGGAGTGTAGGCTTATATGTGGGGTGACAGTTGCTCTAAAGTCATGACAGGGCTGTAGAGCAACAAACAACTTAAAAGAGTGCCTGAATATTAGTATCCTACCACATACTCTAAAACATCCTAGTGCAGATGCATTTTGTTCTGCTACTCCAAAAATTCCTTATAGATATAATTAGTTCTACAAGGATTATCAAATGTGTATTTCTTTTGGAAGTAATTATCTAGTGTTTTACCATATTTATACAGGGTAAAGAAGTTATTATAACCTTATGGATAGAAAAGTGTTTTGTAAATACTCAGTTAATGTATTGTGCCTTATATTCAGGGGAGAAAATCTTAAAAGAACTAATCAGAGAATCCTTAAATATTTTCAAACTGATTAGGAAGAAAACTTTAAAAACAAACAAAAAATTGGAAAGCATAGAGGGTCAGAGTTCCAAAGTTCATAACTAAGGGGAAAAAACCAAACCCCTCATTGTGTGTGGAAAGATAAAATGGAAATACTCAAGCATAATGGTGGACAGGAATCAGGTTAGGTGTTATGTATATTTTAAAATTGAGAGCAAGTTTTGAGACAGTCCAGGGTCCTGCCTTTATTTTATCTCCCCCATGCAATTAGAATATATATTAAAAAATACATAAAAAAAAAAAAAAAGGCAATCAAAGAGATTGTGGGAATAGCCTGCAAAATAGACAACAACTCTGCATATTCCAACATATTTAACACAAGTTGGATTAGGTTGAAAAAGCAGGGTTCCCCTAACCCTACACTCTAGAGTCAAGCACTGCCTAATTGCTCTTGTTCCACTTTAGATGACCAAATACTGATAGAGATGGGCTTGACAGCTTGGTGGTAAAGTCTCTCATAAGTAACATTAAACATGTTAAATCTTTTGAATCTTGCATGTGCTGCTTCAACAAATCATTTGAATGCCCAAACCAAAGGCTGTTCGGTGATGCTTGCTCTGGAAAAAATGATATTTAATAAAGTATAGAAAAGAAATTGTCTGAAAATAGAGGAAGTATCAGAGCCTCCTTTCTTTTCAGGTGTTGTGAAGGCTATGGTTATTCAAAATTTCTTCTTCCATTTCAGTGTATCAGGAGCAGAGGCTTGAATGTGGCATTTATATTAAAAAAATTCTGACCTGTAAGGTCCTTGCTGTTTTTCTGAGTTGCAGATAAATGTATCAATTCATACAATTCTTACTTCAAAACATCCTTTCCTTAAGTCTTTTGTTTGAGTTTTAGGACACTTTGAGAGTATCATTCTTTTGACTGGAAAATAATTTATTTAATTTCATAGATTTGCTTTCTATCTTACAAAATAGAAATGGGTAATTTATTATCAATAGTAGTGCTCCAGTCTTCAGGTATTAAAAAAAAAAAAAAAACCCTGCAAATCCAAACCAATTTAAAAAAAAAAATTTTNTTTGACTGGAAAATAATTTATTTAATTTCATAGATTTGCTTTCTATCTTACAAAATAGAAATGGGTAATTTATTATCAATAGTAGTGCTCCAGTCTTCAGGTATTAAAAAAAAAAAAAAAATCCTTGCAATCCCAGACACATTTAATAAAAAAATTCTTCACATGTACTTTTTAATTAACTCAGGTGTACTGCTCAGGTGCATTGTATGCTACCACTAATAATTTCATAAATTATTAAATTTTAAAAAGGAGTTTTATAATGGAAATTCCTTTTATGGACAATATCCACAAAGGTTTTCAAGAAAAGAGAGTGAGCTTGAAGAAAGGTGCATAATAAAGAACAGGAGGACAAAAAACCACAATTGATTTGAATGAAGTGGTAATGAGTTTGAATGAAATATAAAGGAGGTGGTGGAACAAGGTAGTGACCTCAGAATAATTTCTCTAATGAGAAAATAATTTTTTCAGTGATAAATTTACAAGGTAAGAAAGTTACACAGTAATTTCCACAGTTGCTTGTAGTAATCAACATGTTAAAAACCCCATTATCATCTGAATAATCTGTTAGCCTTGGTGCACAGGGAAAATCAGTTTCTGTGATTGCTGCGTGAGTCTGGGCATTAGTTTTTTGAAATTACTCACTGGGTTAATCCAAATTTGAAAGACCAGCAAGAAGAGTAAATCCTGCAAGTGCCAAAGATTGTACAAATGGCGTGACAAAACTAGTGTTTTCCACTGAGGAAAGCTCCAAGTCAGTTCCTGTTGAACAGCATTTAAGTCACTCAACTGTCCAGGCATGATGCCAGGAAAGCCATACCCTGGAAAACAGGGGGCAGTGGCAAGGGGAGAAATCATTATGAGGCTGGAATGCCTTAGTCCACGTGCTTAACATACTTCTGGCTCTTTTTTCAAAGGAAACTTGCCCACTATTTCTACAACTACTTCGGGAACTTCAGTTCCTGCCACGCTCCCCATGAACAACTGCACAGAGAAGGAGTTTGTCTGTCGAGCCTCTGGCCACTGCATCCAGATTATCCAGAAGTGTGATTTTAGACCTGATTGCTCTGATAAGTCTGATGAATCAGCTTGTGGTGAGTGGATCAAATCACGTTCTTACTAGTTTGTAGGTCTTAAACACATTGCTTTAGCAGCTCTATCTTTTCTTTGCTATTTGGTAGTAGCACCAAATGTTATTTTAATTTTGCCCAGGAAAATAATAACATTTTGTTCTTAAGATGTGTGATGTAATGCACTTTCTGCCTTCTGATTCAGATTCAACATTTCAATTCAAGTTACTACTGAAATGTGGCAGGGGAAGGAATCTTCAGTTCCCTAATGATTAGTAACCAGACATGACAATTTTAAGTGTCTTAAAATGTTCACTAGTCCAGACTGGTTGAGAGAAAACCTTTAGAGTTTCTTGTTTGGGGTGGACATCTAGGAAAACTGTATCCACTTCTTACCTACTTCAATGGGTATGGGTTTTGTTTGCTTCTTTGGTTCTTGAGGGTTATTTTCTTCATACAAAATTGTTTCAGCATCAGCAATAATTGCGAAATTCAGCCTTACTCCACACAGAAGTAAGTTCCAGCCTGTAATGCTCTGGCAGTCTTATGGGAACACTGTATGGGGGACAATGGACAAGTTCCACACATGGTGCCCATAAAGATCTAAGACAGTTGTTGATAGCTTCTGAGTTGCAGCAGTTGACATTGTAGCATTTTAGAAGCTGGTAATGACTTCCTTTTGCCTCAAAGATCAGTACTTGAAAGTACTACTGTACCAAAGCCAGTTAGTGATGGGGACACATATCTAAAGACAGTGACCTCTTCAGCCTTTGCAAACAAAACTATTGTCACTGAAAATCAAAACTCTGAATTCATTACACATCATGAAGGGAATTCAATCACCTCTCTCAGGGCTGAGGGCTCAGGGAAGGAAGGTATCATTCACTCCCTATGTCTATTTCTTATGTGGGAAGAAATGAATCTGATGTTTAAGTACCACTGGGCAGTTTCCTATAGTGTGCAAAAACACCAGCCATTGAAATCTTGCCCTGAAACATAAATGCAAAGCCCTCTCAATATTTCTCCCCTCAGAAATTTACATTATCTTACAAAACACCTTTTCCTTCTAACCAAGATAAGTACTGTGGAGAATATATCTTTACATATTTGCTCTGAGCTCTCCCATCACGAAGATGGGAATTTATCACTTAAATGACAATGCTGGACTAGGACTTAAAAATGTCCTGACTGAAATAGAAATATGGTCACAGGAAGATGTTATTTCTCAGAGGCACTTCAAATACAATGTTTACAAAGCATGTTAAAAAGGGGAATAAGCATTTAATGCAACTCACCATTTTCAGGAAACATAGCAAATCTTCATACGGGCAACTCATGAGATCAATCCTGGCTGCTGTTTGCTTCCTTAGTGAGGATATACAAGCTATAAATCAAAACTCACTCTCTCTTCAGTCTACCATTTCTAGTCTTCAAGGAAAAAACATCAGACACATTCTACCTGTGAATCCTAAACTGTGATTTCTTAATGCAGCATTTTCTTATGGGTTAAACAAATGGTTAAAAAAGTAGTTATGGTTAAAACAAATTCTTGTTTCCTTTGCACAAGTCTCACAGCAATCACTTAAATGTAATAATCTGTTCCAGAGTTCTGGAGAGTGTCTAGACTCAAGTTGGACCATGTGCTGGAGAATAAATATTCACAGCAGAAATGGAAAATAAAATTGGTTTCTTTAGCCTAAGTAGGGTCAGTAGAGAGCTCACTTCATTGCTCAGGAAGTAAAAACTCATTGGAAGGCAGCAGCATATTTATTTAGTAAGACAACAATGATTTGACACCAATACCAAATAGATGGATTTTTATGTAACTTTCAAGTTTCCTGAGGACTGCGTGAAATCTGTTTTAGTTTTTATTTTTTTAGAGTTATGGTCATGGACTTTGTAGGCAATGTACAATGATTTACCAGTGTCATCAGTCTACAGGACTGGAGACAGAATCATACAGCAGCTCACAGATTCTCAGCTGATGAATTTTGCATGAATTTCCCTGTATATTACATGACAGATTATTAGACTTATCTGAAAGCTGATCAGGACTTACGTGAAACTAGATACTGAGGTGCAAATGAATTGGTATATTCCCAAAACTAGGATCTGTCTAATAGAGGAGAAAATATAAAATTCATGTTTTATCTATAAGGAAAAAAATTATGCATGTTAGTAATGTGTCAGTATTCACCAATACCATAAATTGAATCCTTTTATTTCCATGTTGCTTATTGGGTTGTAACATGAGTTAATGATTTTGAATTTTTAAATAAGCATGAGTAATCACCCTTATTTTCTAAAGTTATGGAAGTCTGTGACTTTGAAGAAAAAGACCTGTGTGGATGGCATCAACCAGCCTTGGAACAGATGCCAGGAAATTATTCCATACGTATCACAAAGACATTCACATGGCAACTTGGAAGAGGAGCAAATCTCTATCCTGAGCAAGAAGAACACTGCCCATTAACCGACCATACTACGTGAGTACATTTTTTCAGGTGCTTGAGTCTCTTCTAGAATGTGTGATCTTAACAACATGTAGATTGTCAAGGGGAAAAACTGCTCCATTTGCAACAGTGAAGGAGTTTACTGATTTAATAATGACATGTTATTAACTGACATCCGAAAAAGTAGATATGCAGGATCAATACTACAGATGAATCAAAAAACCCCCAAAACATTAATAAGCAGGCAAAAATTTCTAAGCACTTTGCCATAAGTAACTCTCAAAAGTTTCAATACCTCCCTATCCAGAAAAACACATGCACTCCTCCCACAGGATATATGGAGTATAAGCATGTTCCCCTTTATGGGAAAGCAAGCTTGGAACACATGGCTGCTCCAGCTTTACCCTCCTTCCAGCACATTAACTTCCAGCCCAGCAGCTGGCTGCAGGCTGCTGGCAGCATCCAGTGGGAGGAGTTCTCTGTCTGGTCTCTGCAGCAGTTGTGGCACCAGCAAGATGAACTCTGGCCTGTCAAAACCAGGTTTTGGCCACTGCTCTTTGCACTGCATTATCAACCCCTGCTATTACAAATTTTCATCCTACTTTTATACTTTTCAAGCCGACTTCTCTTTTCAAAGCTGGCTTTGTAATTAATTTGGCACTGCTTAATTTAGTTCATTTTGGTCATCATCTTGATCAGTTTTATGTGAATACCTTCTCAAATGGTCTTTATTCACACAGAAAATTTATGCTCACTTTTCTACCTTACTAGCTAATGTTATTTGTTAGGTATTGCTGCCAGTTTTGTTATTGTTATTGCTAGGTAGTGCTACCATTTTTTTATTTTTATTGCTAGCTATTGCTTTTAACCTGGCAGTTTTGCCCAAGGGTGGACAGTACAAGTTAACACAAAATGTCCTGTGAATTCTGCACTCATTTAATATTTAACTAATGCAGTTCAATATTATTGTAGCGAGAGCTAGCTTCAGTTTAGTTGTAATTTTTTAACCAATTCTTTTTATTTTACCATTTTTCTGGTTAATGATATAAGTTCATATTAAAATATAAGTATTTTTATTCTCTCAGTGAAGATTTGTAAATTAATGTTTCATTCTAGGTAGATTGCTTAAGATACTTACTTAGGTCCCCCCATAATACTCCTTTGATTTATCTCAAGGAGCAAAAGTTAGCTTTTCTGCATGAACATTTGGTTTTAAATGTGTGTGGGTTTTTTATTATTTTTTTTATTAAGTAAGAAATGTGTGTTAAAAATGCATTAATCCAATGTATTCCAGTTAAAAGTAACAGTAAGACTTATTGAAGAAGAAATCCCTTCAAGTGACTAGCAAATATATTGAGTACAAACAATTTTCATTGTTATCCAACTTCATTGATAAGAAAATTTCTGTCCAGTGTAATTACTCTGAACAGAAAAATACTTGCCTGGTTCTAGTGACATGTATGTTTACTTTCTGTGACAAAAGCCTATAGAGTGCAAAGATGGTCTTTAAATTAAGACCACATCAAAAAAATCTTTGCTATATTGTTACTAGTTCAAAGTGAGATTATTTCGCATTTACTCAGCCTGAATTTCTATCACTATCAAAGAATGAGCTCAATACGTTAGTTTCACTGTGTACTTCATTAAAATTACTGTATTTTTAAAAAATCCCAAAACAAAAACAAACCCACAAAACATCATTCAACAATAGCAAAGAATTAAAATGCTGTCTACTAGTTTCTAGGTCTCTACATTATATGTGAAAAGGAGCACATATGTTTACAATAAATTAGCTGTCAAATCTTTCATTGACTGCTCTTTAATTGTTGTATATTAGCCAATACCAGTCCTGTGTTTGTACTTAGTAAATCCTCTCACAACCTTACCACTATAGGTTTGCTTTGGCACAGTGATACATGGAATTCTGTAAATGGTTTCCAAAATATTTTCAGGGTTTAATGCAACTAACAGTATCTTGGAAAGGACTGATGAAAAGAGAAAGTAAATGATCCATAGAGATTGCAGTTTTCAGGTAACTCTGTAATGTATTGCTGTTGTGATGTTTCACATGAGATGCTGTTTGGTTCTATGGTTTCACCTTTCCCTTTGTTTATTGGCCTGTAGAGAATTACAGAAAATAGAAGCTTCCAAATTACCACAGGAGATGCAGAGCAACAGTTTTGTTGAATTAAAACCCTGCAACATTTAGTTTTATTTTCTCATCCATTTTGCCCAAATTTCCACTAGTTAGATGAGGCAAGCTGTGTTACTGTAATCTTATATGTTTGCAAATTAAAATAAAATATGCAGGACTATGTATAGAATTGTTTGGATTCATCCTGATGCAAGAGTAGTTGGCAGTGCAGCTTACAATGTGTTCTTTCAGGAAAAATACCTGTGAATACTTGAAGTCAAACCATCTGCTTCCCCAGAATAAGTATTTGGGCTAGCACATGTAGGCTGGTGAATTGTGAGGTGAAGGTGTGAGTCTTTGAAGTTGTAATTACATTAATTAAGTGAAAGTAATTACTTTGCAAATAGAGGGAACAGCTTGTATGTGAATATAGAAACCAAAGGCTGGAGGAATAGAAACCACTATGGGAGTCTGCCATTGGAGCCTGGCTTGAGCAAGAAAAATCTGCTATGTGTTGTGCAAAGGGCTAGGTGACACACGCATTGTGCATTGAAAATTCTATGACCACTATTCATATACAAATGTAGAGCTCCTGTGACATGTTTCTATAGTTAGCAAATGGAATTCTCTATTGCAGTTAGGTTTCTAAAAGCTACAACAATAAAAGTATCAGTTTGTGTAGGATTAAACAAGTGTATTAAATTGTCACCAGCAAATGGATAAGTCTGTTAGTTTGTTTCCTTTTTAAAGAATCTGGTTAGCGAGGTAGCAAATTCTTTGACATTATTAATGATATTTGGGTACAACAGTTAATTGAGAACTTCGTAGTCAATTGATATGATAATTCATGCATCAAATCTAATAAATCAAAACAAAAATGGATGTGGAGATGAAACTCTAAGCTGACATGATAATTATTGCTGTGTAAATAGTTCCCCTGATAAACATATGTTTAATACATCTGTCTTGCTTTTATGTCTGCTTTTCAGACAATCATTATCAGAATTCAGGACAGAAAACTTGGGAAAAATTAGAGGTTTTAAGTAATATACTTAAGCCCAGAACATTTTTCAGCAGCCAAGAAATGTTTTAAATTTGAAAGCCTAAGAAATTCAAAAGAGGGCAAAAAATTGTAAAGTATTGTGTGTGTGGTTTTTCTTTTTCGCTTGGGTTTTTCTCTTTCTTTGTTGGTTTTTGGGTTGTTTTTCCTTGTATGTCCAACTTAAATAATACCAACTACTTTTAAGAATAAGCTAACAGCCAGAAATTATTTGCAAGATGATATCAGATTATGTCATCACAAGTAATCATAATTTATACAAACTTAATTTTGTACAAAGAAAGGGAATATACCCAAAGTCTTATTTACCTCTTATGTAAGGATGCCAGAGCATAGGATTAATCTCATAACTAAAATAAATTAAACAGTGAGGATTTTAATTACTTTGTATGGGTAAAACTTTGCCAGTTCATTTTCTTTCTGGAATTCATATTTATTACCTAAAACAAGGCAACAAAGTTTTATGTGATACTCTTGAAACATGGTCACAGACAGAAATTTTCTTTTGGAATTTTGATTTTTAGGATCTAATAATAGATATACTACCGTTTTATTTAGTACAAGAATTCCTTCTCCCATTTCTGGTGGTTTTCTTTTGAGCAATTTTCTGATGTCAGTGTCCAATTGCAGATGCCAGTACAACTTGTGTTTTGGTGTGTTAAGCACCTTTGGTTCCCTTCAGATTGAACTAACCATTGAGTCTCAATCCTGTATTCATGTGACAAAGTTTAGATGCTCAAGATAGATTTTTTTTTCTCTAGCACTATGCAAAGAACTTGATCAGTTGGCATCCAGCATTTTACAGACAGCTGTGAATACAAGTAGAGGTTGCCTTCTGCAATAGGATATTGCTCTATGACATCCTTTCAGAAAGCTGTCTTCCAAAAAGTTTATGTCTGCTTTATTATGGCATGACAATCATATTCCAGTCTTGTTTCTGAATTTCTTAAGCCCTAATATTAAATAAAATGGATGTGGGAGGTTACTTAGAAAAAAAAAAGTTTCAAATAATGATAAGAGAACTTACTCTTTTTTGGTATAACCAATTTGAAATTTATATGACACATATGGCTGTAAGAATCTGAAACATCTTAGGAATGTAAATGAAAATCTGCATTCCTAACAACTGTTTGCTCTCAATTATCTTTTAATATTTTTTTTTAATCTATACAGAAATGCTTAAATAAATTCAAGGAAAGTCTTCCTTTCTGTTTGTGGTGTGGTTTTTTTTGTTGTTGTTGTTGTCGGGTTTTTGGGGGTTTTTTTGTTGTTGTTTTTTTTTTTCCCCCTTAGAAAAAAAAAGATGTTGTTAGATACAGATTTCAGTTACTATTTAGGACCTATTAGAATTTAGAGTGGCTGGAAGTGTTCAGCAAAAATAATCTTTCTCTGACACGTAAAATTATTTAAATTGTTGGAGTTCTTATCTTCCCTTAAGAATATTGGAATATTGGAAATTAAACATTTAATTCTTATAATTTAACATTTAATTTTGAATATAGATTCTTTTTTCTGAAACAATATCCTCACAGCTGTAATAATCTTTATTCAGGGAAGAAATTTTTTGAAGCCTATGACTATGTTATATGTCAAACTGCAAGAAGAGGTCTGTGAATGCTCACATGTTATGACCTGTAATAGCCCAGGCTGTATTATCTGCAGAAAGACAAGTAGTCAAAGAATTTCTGGTCCAGATACTGAATATCTAACAAGTACAGATACAGAGGAAACAAGGTTTTTTTTCATTCTCCTTCTTTCTCATCATAAATCTTGTCATGCTTCCTAAAGATATGTGCCCCACCACATTTCTTTCAGATTCACAGTCACTATAGACCTAAATTAAAACCTTGGCACTATCCATCAGGAGTATCTTCTCCTTCCTATATCACCTGTGGCCTTCTGGCTGAACTAACCAGCATAATGGGCAGTGCACTGAGAAGCTGTTACCCAGACCATAATGGAGGTGAAAAATTTCTTCTTGAATGAGTGCTTGAGTATTAACTTGTCTTTCACTCCTGAAATATTGTAGAATTTTTTGTTATTTCTCCAGGCAGATATAATGTTGAGGGAAATGTTAGGCTTTGCTTTTTTTTTTTTTTAACAGAAGACCTGTTTTATATATATATATTTCTATAACACTTTCTGTAATATGTCTAAGTTTTTTCTATCCACATTTCAGCAGTTTCCCACCTTACAGGCAAATTTCAAGTCAAAGACACAATTTATACGTGGCTTCCCCATTTTACACTTAATATTGAGGTTACATTGGACTCTGTATGAATACATCAAGATTAACTTGTCCTCATGTCTTTGCCTGTTTCCTTTGGAATATTGTAATGTATTTTGAATGCTATATACTCACATTGCAACCCTTTTTGCTAGAAAATATAGCAAGTTTTGTTTTTATATCTTCTCAAACTTTACCAGAATTGTCATATCATCTGATTTTAACACTAAGAAACAAGAATTATTGGGAATCAACAGAAAACTAAATCAGTGTGATGGAAAAGTCAAAGTATCACAGTTTGCGCCCACCTTATGCCAAATATATAAGACATCAAAATATCAATGCCATATTCTGATGAGGGTACAAGAAAAGAAGAAAAACCCCACAAATATTTTCTCATAAATATGTTTTTTAGGAATTAAAAGTTAGAATTTAACATCATATTACCTAATTTTTTTCTCAGAAATCTTCCGATGAAAGGCTTTTAGCTAGGAAATCATAGCTAATTTATAACAAAAAACCCCCTGCAAATGCACTAACTTTAGCAAAACCTCTGCCTGCTGGTTACCCATGCTTGGGGGGAAAGAAGCTAGAGAAGAGAGTGATCTCCCACAGCCCCACTACCCTGATAAAGGATGCAGAGGAAGTGGAAAATGCAAACTGAAGCCACTGTCTTGACTGATTCAAACCATCAGCTTGAGCTTTGATGGCCCACATTTTCCTGATGTGTCCAATATCCCACAATCCTTCCCCTTTGGCAAAGAGAGTACTTCTTTTGAAGGTCATCTGGTGTCCTACTGGGTTTTCTTGACCACTATTTTGGGTTTTTTCTCTATACAGAAACCCATCTGTTCTAATAGCTGGTCACTCACCTGAGAGATCCCAGACAGATGGTGTTGGAGAGCTGAAGAATAATTTTTTCAATGCATAATAAGTGCAATAGGTGTGGGGCTCTGATTTGCTGTATAGATACTGTACAGTGTTTATGGACATATATAATCAGAAAAAATGGAAATGTTTGTGGAGGGTGTTGCTCTCTGAATTTCGAAATTTAGTAGGGTGTGCTTATAACTCTAAGGAAACTAAAATATTCCTCTCCAGTTAATGTTTTCTCTTTGCTTGTTTTTCTCATCATTGCTGAAATTTGGAAGGAAATCAGAATGTTTTAGTGTGAAAGGGAGTTGTTTGTTTTCTAATTAGGTTTAGTTTTCAGTCCTAAAAAAAAATAGTGAATAAAGGGTATTTTATAAGCCCATTTAAATGTTTAGTCAGGGATTCTCAAACAATTAGCAGAAGATACACAGATGAATTAACATTTTAAAAACTGAGAGATGTCCAAAAATTCATTAAATAAGAGCTTGAACTTGCTGTACAAAAAAGTTCATCTGAGTAAGTTTTGATCCCCTTTCAGACATTGCAAAAATAGACAATTAGTACTGTGAAGTGTGTAATTCACAGCATGAGATATGACTTGTTAACACTGCCAGATTTAAGATGGGCCTAATTTTTTGGTCAATCTTCAATTTTTCTTAATCCACCTTATCTTTCCCTAATTATTATATTCAGTTCACTGTGTTCTTTTGAATGCCTTGAAGGGGGAAATAGTATGAAGATTCTTCTATGAATGTTCATTCTTTGCCAATTATAATCAAAAATATATTTGAAATATTAAGTAATTAAGTAAGATAAGTATGCAAATATAGGCCAGTTGCTTATGTTGAAAATTTTATATCCATTAAAGTGTTGTGAATTTCCCTCTGAAATTAATTAGGATTTTTGGACTGGCACACAAAAGTTTTTGCATAGGGAATGCTTGTAGTACAGAGGTAAAATTAATTATTTTCAAAGGGTAAATATTGAGATTTTAATGACACATAGCGCAGCTGCCAACTAAGAGGTTTTCCATGGGTTAATTTTCTAAATTGCCCTGAGCTCTTGCAGCTACTGGCAGGGGAGCCGGCCTGTATTCTGCTGAATTTCAGCACTTACATAAAATCTATGCTGAAAGCTAGATTTATTCACTATTACATACGTCGAAAAATACCTTGGTTTACACTTATTATCATCAACTTCTTGAGGTCTCATTTAAAATAACCAAAAAACAACTCAAGGGAGTCTTTTTACAGAATAGGAAAGAAATGGATTTAAGGACGGGTCAGTTGATTAACTCTCACAATGAAGAAAGTTACCTTCTCAAAAGATCATTTAAAAAACAAAGGTTGGGGGTGAAGACAAGAACATATTCTGGCAGAGTAAGAGAAATTGCTAAATTATGTTTCTGGAAAGCTTTGGAACATCTAGTCACTTCATATTTCTTACTAGGTTAAAATAATAGTGGGCCAGCTAAGAAATCCTTTACTTTCAAAGTCAGAGCTTGACAAACTGAACAGATGATTGCCTGTATGTTAATTGGCTCTGCCAAAAATACTGCATTCACAGAAGATATGGACCCTCTAGGATTTGAACTCTCTGCAAACAGAATGATTACTCATTATTTTCTTCAAACTCTTCACCCTGCAGATCATGCACTCCCTGGAAATTCCATACAGGCTTCTATACCAGGCAGATTAAGAATTCAAGACATAGAAATTACTTTGTTCTGTGAGCAAACATGAAACAGAATAATTTTCATAGAAAAAAGTTTTCCTTTTAAATATGGATAGATCACAAGTACTTTTTTGTAGTCCTAAGTGTAAAAATTTCCGTGATAGGAGTGAAAGTCTACAAGGATGCTCTACACGTACTTAGCACTCCCTTCTGATCCCTCCATTTCCCATTACTTGCCCACATAACCTTAAGGTTCTTGTAATCACATACCACCACTGTGTTTAATGACCACTGTGAAGTGCTTCCTACAGGAGACTTTCATCTGGTTTGCAAGTTTTAAATGTGATATTATAGCAAACACTGAAACAAGGTCAAAAAAGTTGCAGTGACACCTGTCTTAGGCTGCACCATGGGACAGCAGTACCTGGGCACAGATGTGATCTTTGGCCTGCCTGTGTCTGACAGAACATACCAACAAGAGATGGATGACTGAATTTCATCATAGTGCTGATTGTACACTGCCACTGTCTCAAACTAATCACACTGTGAGGCATGGATGTAATACTGAATACTCTGGAAAGTAAGTGCTATTCTTCAGAGCTTTTTATCATTCTGCTTCTTACAAGTCCTTTTGAATGCTGTTGTAAATACAGTGCAAACACCCTTGGGCCATTTGAAGGCATGAGTTCCCAGAAGCAGAGTAAATTGTGAATTTTTCAATATTTTTGCAAACATTAACTGGGTCCTTGTTTACCTCCAAGCTAGGCTCTGGTATAATACTCAGCACCAAAGCAAAAAAGAAACCTAAAATAGCTATCTTGAAAAAACAGCTTTCTTCAGCAGAAAGGAGGAAAATAAATTAATTTTCCAAATGCATACTTCTTGAAAGATCTGTAAATGAGTTTTCAAAGTTTTCAACTATTAGTTATAGTACAGGCAGTTTATTTGGAGATTGTTTTAATACTTAGGCTGAAGGATGAAGTAAATGCATGCAGTAATTATAAAAATGTCTGAGTTGAGAGGATTCAGTGATAAAATAAAAACATCAGCAGCAGTTCTCTTATCTGCCTTTTCATGAAAAGGAAAATAATATTGTGGAGAAGATCCTGATTTCCACAGATCCTACCTCTTTTCCCTGGGATTCTGCCCAGATAAACTTTGGTCGCTGGTATGTTTATGAGCAGTTTTCAGTGATCTCAAATGTAACATATCTGATCTGTGCAAAATGAAGATCTGTGCCATTAGAATGTTGCTTTTTTGATTATTTGGTTGTTTGGGGTTTGGTTGGGTTTTTTTTGTTTGTTTTTGTTTTGTTTTGTTTTTGGTTTTGTTCATTTCTGGTGTGACACATGGGGAAGTAGAAACAGTAGTCTACCTAAAAAACAGTCTCTGTTTTTTGAGGATTTTGAGGACCTATTTCTGACCCTGTACCAGCAAATTCCTTACTCTTCCCGTTAGGCAGGATTTTCAGTCTGTGAAGAGCCTGATGTCATGACATCTTTGAGCATATTGTGTTTCTCTTAGCAGTGCTTTCTGGGTAGGGTCATTGTCTTCTCACAGCTGTAGTGACGCAACTTTACAGAGTGGTTGCTTAGAACTTGGCCGATCAGGAAAACCACAAGGAAAGGAAAACCTAAGACCAGCACCTATTTAAAAACTTAGGTTCTATTGTCAGGTTTGTAAGCACTTGTTGGGAAAGGTTCTTTTGAGGAGTACTGAGCATGAAGCACTTGTGTTGAAGAGAAGAGAAATTTATCTTTGGTCAACAGCTGCATTTTATTTTTGGAAAGTAAGGTTTTTAGGGGCTAAATCTTAAATACCCAAAACACTAAAACTGCACTTCTGGTCTCTCTGTACACTCAGAGTCTGATGCTTACTTCAAAGATACCTCACCTTTTCCAGCAGCACAGGAGACATCCAATATCTTGGGTGTTCCTGACATTAAGGCAGGACCAAACCCTCTAAATTTCCCAAGGAAAGAGGGTAGTAGGGAAACTTGGAGTCCCTCTAGCCCACATCTATATGATCCTGTGGGTTGACTTCAGCCCTTTTGCAAACGTTTTTTTTTGGATTCTGGCTACACACTAAGATGCATCCAGATACTCAGACAGCACATGCTATCTAAGGAAATGTTGCAATCTTAAATTAATTATGATGACATGTTTTGTTTTAATTAATTATAACCCTTTTTCTCTGAGCAGGGGCACTGAAGAAGGCTGGTATCTCTTTGCAGACAGCTCAAATGGAGAATTTGGTAACACAGCTGACATTGCTACCCCAGTCATCTCCCTTACAGGGCCAAGATGCAAAATCATATTCTGGAACCACATGAATGGTTCCACAATAGGTTCTCTGGAGGTACGAGATGCTCTTTATTTTGTTTTGTTTTGCTTTTCTGTATGAAATTACTGTGAGTAAGTTTATGCCTTCTCTTTTAGTTTCATTAAAGCCCAGGCTGCTAATAAACAAAAATTCACAATTACTAGCACTCTACTGCTCTCACCATGATATGAAGGAAACATTAGCTCAAATAGACTGGAGAAATGATAACTTTCTACAACAAGCAAAAATTGTGACTGTTATAGACATGCCATGGTTGGAACTTCCATATAAGAGAAAGTTTTGTATCTCACATACCATTTGACTCTGAAAAGCAGCAATATATATTTTAACATCAAAGTCTTTGGCTAATGTGGGAGCATGAAAAAAAGAAGCGATTGTATCAAAATTTGACATAAAATCTTGTAGAAAGGGTTGATTCCTTGAAAAACTGAACATACCACTTTCAGAAATTAATTATATTCATGTCAGCAGCATTGAACTACTACTGTAGCATATAAGCAATAAATTTGCTTTCCCATACCCTTTTCTTCATTCCAGTTAAAATAAAAGCACTCTGTAAAGGAAATTTAGATCAAATAAATCACTGCAGAGAGAAATTAATAAAACAGCAACACCGTTCTAAACAATTATTTTTACCGCACAGCTGTGTGCTTATAATGGATTTCCCAGGAATGTTATGGAATACCTACAGCATAAGGAATGGATTGATAAAACTACTCATATAAGTTACCCAATCACCTGTGCACTCAGTATCATGTTGGATGTGGGCAGTGCATGAGGATTTAAATATACAAATAAATTCTCACTAGTCCAGTTACTCAGAATAACAAATTATAATAAAAGGTGACAGAATCCAGCTGTTTTGGAAAAAAAAATTAATGTTTGTGTTGACATTAGAAATGTAATCTGGGATGTGCTGAACTACATGCCATGCATGTGACTTGCTAGATATTTAGTGGAGGCACATTTAATGTTTTCTTGGATTTTTCCTAAGCAATTTTTTAAAAATATTGTTAAATTTCTCCCAAACTAGGTAAAGATCTTGCTAGGCTGCTTGGCAAGTGGTCAAATATTAATTAATCAGAATCAGTGGGAAATCAGAGGATAAAGAAGATTCATCCTCAATTTTAAGCTTGGGAGCAATTAATGTGCTTTGGGACTTCTTTGCATACTCCAGGGTCCAGGCTTCTTTACAATGTAAGAACCCATGTTAGCTGGAATTACGTCCAAAGAGTGTTTTGTAGAAATCAACAGCAAATTCTATGGAGCCATGTCCAGTATTACTGGCACAAAAGGCAAATGTGTAAAGTATAGATTTTTTTCTTTCCTCAGCACTGATTACAAATTCTCTCTATTCTTTAACTGATGCTCCCTTATCTCCAATTTATTTCATTTAAAGATGTATCAAAGGAAAATCATGAAACCTTTGCACGCTCTTAATAATTCCCTGGTTTCAATTGCTTGATTGATCAATTAATAATGGGTGAAAGAATAACTCAGAATATGAAATTATTTAGGTGATTTCTCATTATTTATATTAAGAAGCCTCTAAGTATTGTATGAATGGGAATATTTTCTGAGCTTAAAAGAACCTTTATCCATATCTTCCCTCAAGACTGCCACATTTTTTTTTGACTTTTGCTTGTAAATCCCCATCCATGCCATCAAATATCATGTAGGATTGCTGATATTTTCCTGCAGTTTCCATGAATGGCTACTTTCCTGTGTTTCTATTACTTTCTTAAACATTGATTTGCTGTCACTTTCCTGAGCAACCTCTGTTTGATTATTTGTTGGAACCTTTTTTATTTAGTTTCTGTACTTTGACTTGGCACAGGTAATTCTACCAAAGTATTAGATGTGGTTTTTTGCAATGTAATTGAAATGCATAGAGGTTCAAAATGCATTTAGGTACAGGGAAGCTTTGGGTTTTAATAGCACACAAATTAATGGCCATGTTTTACTCTAAAGTTTTCACCTTTATCATGGTATGATATAAAATATTAATTTATGATGAAGGAATTGGATATATAATAAAGTAGACAATTTAGAGTCCGTAAAAATGTGTGTCAATAGTCACACAAGCATCTACCTTCATATAAATATGTTGTTTGTATTTGAGAGTAAAAAAAGATATTTTCTTATTCAGAACTCTTTTTTCTTTCAAATAATACCTGTAATTACTTTCTCACTAATTTATTTATTTTCACTTAAAATTCATGTCTTCTGTGGCAGACCTTCCTCTTTATAAAGTCAGAAGTCACTTGTTTTTCTATCCAATTTAATATATTATCTATTCCTTTCTTATTTACCCTAAAAATTAAAGCTCTTTAGTGTGAGGACTCGCTGTTTTCTTGGCAGAACTTACCTGTTATGCAATATCATATACTCATGGGACTGCATAAATTTAGAACAAAAAAAAAAGGGTTTTTTCATTAGGATGAAAAATGCCTGGGCTGCGCTGAGAGGATTACACAGAGTAGCAGTAAATCCTTGAAAGCAGAAGTAGTTCAGGAAACTGGTGAATGGATGTTTAGCTCTGCTAGTACTGGCTAGAGACACAGCTTGACACACATCATCAAACACCCATCTTGTTATTGTCAGCTCAGTTGAATTTGGATGCCCAGGAGATTAGATCAAAGAATATTTAGGACTCTCTGCTCATGTAGAAGTGCATCATCATCATCATTCCCCAATTTGCTGTTTAAAAGGGTTTGGGCTTTTAAAAGTCTTTCATTGCTCAGACAGATGAAATTTTGTCTTTATAAAAAAAGAAAAAAAATATCTGCAGAAGAAAGAAAATGTTTTGTAAGAATCAGGACAAGAAAATCCCTCCTGGAAGAGCAGTTAAATGTATGCATGGAAAGATATATTTTTCAGTAAGTCTTGTTAACACTCTTTCCATGTTGTACAACTGAATCACAACCCACTAATGAACCATTTCCATTCACTGCTAGCCACTCTGGATAAATTAATGAGATATGTTAGTCCAGTTAAGGCTGTGGGCTGGGTATGTTTGTGAGGAGATCAGAAAATCTTAAAACATTTTTTTCTTAACATTTATACTGACATATCCATGTGCATCAGGTTGGACATTCGGAAAAGGTTCTTCCCCCAGAGGGTGGCTGGGCCCTGCACAGGCTCCCCAGGGCACAGCACCAAGCCTGACAGAGCGCCAGAAGCACCTCAACAGTTTTAGTCATATGATTCAGCTTTAGATAGTCCTGCAAGGGGTAGGGATTTGGATTTGATGGCCCCTTCCAATTTCAGATTTTCAATGATTGTGTGAATTTTAATGGTGGAATATAGATTAGATGTACAAGATAATCTTGTATACAATTATAAAACTCTTAAGTGAATTGGTAATGGAAACATATTTTTTTGTGACCTGGAATTATTTTCTTTTTTAGGTACTCTATCAAAGCAGTAACAAGACTTCTAAACTGTGGACTCAGAGTGGCAGCCAAGGCCCTCAGTGGAACAGAGCAGAAGTGTTCTTAGGAATTCGTTCAAATTTTCAGGTGTGTCTTCCTTTGTGATGTGCTTCCTAGAGAGCTGGCTATATTCTATACTTTTATATTAAGCATTCTTCACCTCCTCATTTCCCTTTTTACACCATGCATGTACCTCTCCTCCTTCACAGAAGAAATCATCCTTTTGGCTGATTCATTATCTGAGCTAGACTCATGTTTTTTGGAGATTTCTCATTCCTCTTTAATCTCAGACTGATATTTATTTTTAAGACTAAGAATCTCATCTATCCTTGAATCCAACTCTGCTTAAAATATTCCACTCCTTTCTCCTTAGTGCACAGTAAGTAAAAACATCTGAGTTCTGAAAAAAAGAATCTAGAATGATGTTTTCTTTGACATCAGACCAGATTCCCAAACCTCTTAGAGATACTTGCTTAGTTGTAGGGATATGAAAAAAAACCCAAAAATCCCCAATGATCATCAGTAACATATTTTTAAAATAGTTACATTTCCTGATACTTCTGTCTTGGAAATTTAATGAAACTTTAAAATTCTTTTTACATTCATGGGAATAAATGATGAATGCTGGACTAGTCTTTTTCAGACTTACTTTGCAGAAGTAGGAAGAACCCTTGCTATTTGTTCAGGATGAGTGAGGATTGGTATCTCTTCGAGTGGCATGATTTATTTCCTTTTTTTGTGTGCTTGGTAATGTTAGAAGGTGGTCCTTCAATAATTGTAGTGACTGAGCTGTACCAACTGTAATACATGATTTCGTAGAATTATGCTTTGACAGGGAGAACTGACCACTTCATATTAAAAGATTTGTGAGGACCATCAGTCTCTGTTCTTTTCATGTTATGTATATAAGCTTTTCTCTATCTTATCAGTGACTTACTGTAACACCTCTGTAATTTTTATTAGGTTATTTTCAGGGCAAAACGTGGTGTCAGTTACATGGGAGATGTGGCAGTGGATGATATTACCTTTGAAGATTGTTCCCCTCTGCTTATCTCAGACAAACCTTGCACATCAGAGGAATTCATGTGTGCCAACAAGTACTGCATCCCAAAGAATAATCTGTGTGATTTTGTAAATGACTGTGAAGATAACTCAGATGAAAGCCCTAGTATTTGCAGTAAGTATGGTAGTTTTTTAATATAATTATCATAAATAACTGTGCCTGCTGTGAATTTTTATTACTCAAATACTTTTGACAGATCATCAGCTAAGAAAGCAAACAAGAAGGTAATAATTTAATTCTATTCCTTGGCTTTTAAGGATTTGAAATTATTATTATTTTATTTAAAATCACACGATACAAAATACAAAGAGCTGCTAATGAATGTCTTAAAATAACTCAGAAAGCAGCTGTCTTTAAAAGCAGAATAAAATTATCCTGCTTTCCATATGAAAAGAATGTATTAAAGCTGAAAAAATAATCCAAGCATAATAACTTTGGGAGATGAGGTATCTACCTCCTTAGATATTTCAAGGGCTGTCAGGTCTCAGCAAATTATTTTAATCTGAATATTGTACAATTTTGGTTTTACATGACATATCAAGAAGCAGCATGTGTAGTATCTGATTCAAAGAATGATGTTCCATATCAAATGACTCCTCTTGGGTCACAATATATGGTATTAACACCTCCTTTTATTACTATTAAAAATGTGGGAAATGCTCACACAATCAAATCTGCGTTGTTTGGTACCATATTAACAGTTGCCTTATTTTTATTGAGAATATGAATTCAGTTTATCAAATTCTCAGTGAATACAATTCTGTGAAGCAAAGGTATTCTGATATCCTATGAAAGCTAAGGTACATTGCAAAGGAACCATGTTTTGCAAATTATTTTTATACGTATTAAACTACTCAATGACTTCCAATCCAGGAATAGTGCACCACTAACCTATAGAGAGTCCAGTTCAGATCTTCTGCAACTAAAAATGAAGAGTATTTCAAGTTGCAATTACTATGTTTAAAAGTATTCTCAAATTTTTATATTTGTCTTCTGAAATTTTAAAATATTAATGGGTTGTTTTGTTTGGTTGTTTTTTTTGAGTTTTCAGCATTGTCTGTGTTTCCCATGAAACATAATCTGAAAAGTATAAATTGAAGCATCTAGGGCAAAATGGTTCAAATAAAACAATGGAATTTAGTTTTGCAACCACTACAATAAGAATTTTATTCCAATTTCCCTTTGGAAGAGATGAATTAAAGCAGTCCCATAAAGTGAATGCTCTCCTCTAACGTGTTTTTTTATTATTTTTTTAATAAGGAAAAAACCCCTGTAAAATTCTTTTTAAAAATGTCCCTAACTGCATTTTAATTTAAGCTTTACAATGAAGCATTATGGTGTTTTAAAAGCACAGGAGTCATTTAATATGCAAGTACACAATCATCTGCAGTAACTTGAGCTTCTAAGCAGGCTGCCTAAATTCTCTTTTTCATCAGTGGAGTAACTTGTTCTCAGGCTGAAGTTCATGCAACTTAAAATCAGTTGTTTGAGTTAGATTAAATAAGTTGTCGTGTAGATATGAGTATTTCTCTTTGTTGAACATAGAGATCTTACAAGGACATCTAAACTTAGATTAGGTAACACCCAATATGTACAGCACTAGCAGGGATATCAGTGCTCATGCCTTAAGATCTTGATTCTTGAAAACATGTCTTTAAAATAAAATGGTCAGTTGTACGCATGAATTTTATTGACTCAAAATGGAATTTGTAAATAATGGAAGGCATTTTTTTAAGAATGATCTTGAAATATTAATGAACCAAATCAGTTGGGAAAATATGATTAGGACAAATTTTACGGGCAGTTGCATTCAGCTGAGTTAATCTACAATCTGTGGTTTTCATAAAAGATAATCATAAAATTTTGCACATCAGGTTTGGGTTGATTTTAATTGTTGCTTCTGATGGCAATATTTTTGCAGATAAAAGTAAAAGAGAAGCTAGATTGCTAAATACTTCATAATTTTAGGAAAAAGTTTCTAAGTTTTTTACTTTATGACATTCACAGATTAAAATTCAAAGAAAAGATATTTCATCTGATTTCAGCCTGAAATTTTTGATGTAGCTGTCTGTCCTGCTTTGTTCCATGTCTAGTTTCCATGTATTTTAGATCTTCGGCCTGGTTACTGATGTTTCTGAGCACCTTTCAGTTAAATAAAACTACTTTCATGTGGGTGAACTTTATCAGACCTCAGAAGAGACTCAGATTTTGATTACATTTTGGAAGAGAGATTTTGTAATTTCTGATATTTTCCTACAAAATAACACATACAGTTTCCAAATTTATCTTCAAAGCACTTTTCTTTTCATCAATAATAGTAAGAATATACAGGGCACAGTCAAAAGCCTCTTGAAGTCTCTGATGAACTTCCAGCTTATTTCAGCAATTCTAGTCTTACTTGGTAATAATTATAATGAAATTATATATGTATAGAGAGAAAAATATACAGAAATGAAACTTGTGGAATGATGCAATTGACTTAACCTTAATTTATGTGGACAGTTTTCTCACCATGCTGGCTGTTTTGACATTCAAGATTTGAAAATTGATAAAAGAGCACACATGTTGTTCCATATAAAAATCTACCAAAATTATCACAGCTTTCTCCTTTTTGTAGGCATTAAGTACAACCTGAGGATATATGTAGATACTCAAAATCATTTATGTTGGAAAAGGCCTTTAGGATCATTAAATCCCACTGTTAACCTAGCATTGCCAATTTCACCACCAAACCATGTCCCTAAGCACCACATTTATGTGGCTTCTAAAGACCTCCAGGGATGGTGACTCAACCCCTTCCCGGGGCAGCTTGTTCCAATGCTTAACAACCCTTTCAGTGAAAATTTTTTTTCCAGTATCCAATCTTAGCCTCTGCTGGTGCAACTTGAGGTCCTTTCTTCTTCTTCTATCACTCATTACTTGTGAGAAGTAATCTCGCTACAACCTCCCTTCCAGCAGTTGTCAAGAGCAATAAGGTCACCCCTGACCCTCCTTTCTCCAAACACCCCCAGCCCCCTCAGCTGCTCCTCAGCATACCTGTGCCCCAGACCCTTTCCCTTCTTTGGACACAGTCCACCACCAACATAATTATCTATGTTTCTATATTGGCTAGGAAAATACAAGTGAATGGAGGAATGGTGCAAAAGTAGGTTAACTTTGGGTGCGATTCAGCTCAAGATTATCACAATCACATTTATGTTTTGTCTATATGTGTCTATGTACAGGCTATGTTTTTATGGTGCTCAATACATTCATTGGGATGTGTCTGTTCCCTAGATACAGGCATTTCTTCCTGTTCTCACCCGATCTTAACTTCCTCCTTCAGAAAGAGGCTGGTTTTCTGAACATCTTGAATATTCTATGGAGGGTCAGTTAAGACCCAAAGGAGCTAAAATAGTTAACTATATTTGGTTACATTTATACCTAGGATTTTGTTGACTGTAATAAAAAAAAGCACTGGACCCACCTCATATATACACAAGTAGGTTTATCCTAATATTATAGTCCAGAACATTAAAAATACTCCTTTTAATGAGATACATGGATATTATTTTTATAGTGAAGCTTATTTTCCCCATAGATTTGAGTAGTAGTTTGTACTATATGCACGTAATTAACTACTTGAAAATAAATCTCTTTTCATGTGTGTGCAAATATATTTCAGGTACATCTATTGGGCATTGCAATTTTGAGTTTGACCTTTGTGGATGGAAGCAAGATGAAAATGATGATTTTGACTGGCACCTCAGAACAAGCAGTACTAGAAAACTGGGCACTGGACCAGCTACTGATCATACACTGCAAGAGCCATCTGGTCATTATATTTTTATAAAGAATTCATTTTTTCAGCTACCAGGACAGAAATCTAGGATTTCTAGTCCTGTCTTAAGCAGAAAGAATAAAAACTGCAAGGTACGTGAGAGTGTGGTAGTAGAAGGAACTCTCTTGCACCAAGAGAATACTCCTAAAATGATTAAAGATGATTACCGAAATAATTCTTGAGAAAAAAAAAACCCCATCCTTTTGTAGAGAAGTAGAATCAGATCTTATTTCATTGAAGCCATAAGAAAAAAAATGTATCTTGCTGTGGGAGAAGAATGATTTTGGAAGTAAACGAATACTCCATGAGATTGAGATGAAGCTGAAAGTAAATGCAGTGTCTGATTTACAATGTCTTATGCAACTCATCCAAAGTAACAAACAACTATTTAATGGTTTCTGATTTTATGGAGAAACCATAAAATGTGTGTGTATAAGTGTATATGTGTGTGTAAGTGCAGTAACAACTGGTTTTCAAAGAATACAACTGCAAAAGGAAGGATGTGTGACAGAAGGCTTTGTCACCAGCTCATCTCTAGAGAATGGAGAAATGCAAGCCTTGATCTTCCAAAACATTACAGCACATTGTGGTGACTTCAGCTTGAACATTTCTTTGCAAGCCTGAAATAAAAAGTCTCCTGGTTTTGATACATCTTTTATAGTCTTTGCTAAAAACATAATTTCCCAGAAACTTTAGCTATGCCTTATTTTGAAACTGCAAATGTACCTTTATACATCTAATAAGTAGGCCTCTCAAGAGGATAATTTTTATGAGGCCATTTTTTAAAAAGCTATTGAAATTAACTGTTTGTGTTATCACAGAGCTATGCTCATGAAATGAAGGTGGTCTTAGAGTGAAATAGTCCTAAACAGTTTACTGGTTATGCAGGTGACATCTCTATGCAAAATGTCTAGTCACAAGCCTTTAGTTTCATTTATCTCATTCCTCTGTTCCTGAGGAATATTCCTGAGCAAAGAGTTTATCTGTAACTTGGAAAGTGTTCTGCTTATGTTTGAGATTTCTAACCAGAAAACTCTCCGAACTCCCAGAAAACTCTCCGAACTCTATAGAAAAGAAAATCAGGAAGTATTAAAAAAAAAGGAGTTTGATTCTATGATTCAAAAGAATACTTGAATAATTGTTATATTCCGTAGCAAAATTTAATCTAGCCATTATAAAATTATCTTCAGAATTGGAACCATGTTAATTGTTTTCACTGCCAAAAATACATATATTAAAAAATTCTGCTTACACAAACATGGAGATATTGTCCTTCTGCTTCTAGCATCATATTTGAGAGTATCTCTTTCTCTACATTATCTAGTTTTATGCTCTAAAATTAACTTCACCACTTTTTGACTTCTATGAAGCATAAAACATACGCAAAAAAATGCAGAATAACTGAGAATGTTGACATCTGCACTGTAATGATGTAAATAATAACACATTAAATGCAATTAAGTGCTTGAAATGTAACTATAGGAAACTGTTTCTTTTATCACATGGAAAATTATTTACAAAAAATACCCAGGTTTGTGCACTTGGTACAGACCAAACTCTCGTCATCCATGATGTGGCCTGAAACAGTCAGTCATATTTACGTTATTTTACTTTTTGAAGGTTCTGAGCAGTTCTGAAACTTACACGTAGACAAATGGCAAAAGGAAGTGCAATTTCTGGTATAGGAAATTGTACAAATGGAAAAAATACTTCAAGATCTGAAACCTCGTCATATAAGATCTGAGTATTTTATTCTGAAGCATTTACCCTGAAGTATTTTACTCCTTCCTGCGAGTTTTTTGAGAAGAAAATGCAACATCATATATTACAACAGATTTAGTATGGGACCTTAGACCATTTCAAATCATAGGAAAATGGACATTTACATCAATGGGACAGGTTTTGTGCAGAGAAAACAAATATAGAGCAGTACCTATAAAGGAACAATAATGAATCAAAATTTCAGAAACAAAGCTGCATCTTCAAAAGGAATAGAAATCCAAGAGTTGGAAAGACCTGAGAGTGCAGTTAAATGTGATGAATTTTCACAGTGATCTTTTTCTTTATGTATTTGGTCTTTTGTATTTCAAGATTTCGCCATTTTTACTAAAAAGAAATAAATCCAAGTCTATTTATCCAACTACCTCTTAGATATTTTAAGGGGTTTTTTTGCATATGTCCCTGTAGAAGTTTTCATTGTCATTATAGATTGGATTATTTTCTAATTGCACACTCTATAATCTACATAAACACATTTTTAAGCAGAAAATAGTTGTAATTGTAAACTGAAGTTGCTTCCTATATTGTAAATGGCAATACTCCATTTCTCTGTTTCCTTAAAAAGTATTTTAGTTCTTTTACATTTAAATGCAAAAGTCATTCAAAGCAATGCAAGATCTGCTGTTGAATATTTTAAAGCTAGTTTTGAAGTTTGACTTATGAAATAGTTAAAGAATTGCCATTAGTAAGTTGGTTTTTTGCCTTTTGATTAAATTATTTTTCAATCAGTAAAATTAATGACTACTCTGAACGCTATTAGTAATGCTCAGTTTAAGAATTAGAGTAAATACAACAGCAGAATTTGACTGAAGTCACCTATTGCTTACTTTATGCTCTTGTTTTTGCTTGCAGATAATTTTCTATTATCACATGTATGGAGCTCACGTTGGATCATTGATTATCTACCAGAGAACTACATTGAAACATGAAAAAATTCTCCTTAATCTTACTGGAAACCAGGGAAATTTCTGGCAGCGCAAGGCACTGACCCTGCCTGGAGATGGAGATGAAGATTTTCAAGTTGTCTTTGAAGGGATAGCTGGAGAAGGTCCCAAAGATGGCATAGCACTTGATGACCTCACATTTTCCAAGGACTGCTTACCATCCCAGGAGTTTTTACCAGCAGAACCCACAAAGCTGCCTCCAACAGGTAAGTTCCTCCTATGGACAGTCTATGTAAGTTTGGAAAGAAGGAATAGCAGCATTATTTTCATTTCTTTGTCTTTCTTTCAAAAGAGAAATAGCATCTATATCTTGCTAAAGACATGTAGAAATTCTAACACTTTCAGGCAGCCCATGAAATTCTAATAAAATCATTTTATGAAATAGTTGTTTGGGTACTGAGTCAATCATTGTGAATCTTGAAAGCTTCTTGTCTAGCCATGTACATTTAGCCAACACCCTGCTTAATTCAGTAGGATTTATTTAGCAAAAGTTGTGAAATAGAGTTGTTGTAGAATAAAGAGCTGAGTGGGGCAGAGCTAATATGGAGAGTTTACAATAAGGCCAGTGGGCTTAAATGGTTTTTGGCTGATAGAAATCGCTACTAATACTTCTTAGGAACCATATCCATCTTCTGCTTGTGTGGTATGGTGCCAGCATCAGTGCAATTATTTGCACCATCCTCACTTGCTGCAGTAGGGAAATAAGACTCAGAAAACATTTGCCAGAAATTATACAGTTTGGATGGGGATGGATCCCAATAACCCCAAGGTAAGAGCTACTCATGAAAGCACTGATGCTGTATTTGAGCAGTATTAGCTTGGACACAAATGATGAAGGAGAGACTCTTTTTGACCGAACAGGACAAATCTTTTTCCTCCTTCCACATTTATCACAGAGCTACTGAAATGTAACCCCCTGAAGTGGAATTTAGGAGATGCATTTTGTTCCTGAGCCTACCACAAATTTCCTGCATGGCTGCAGAAAGTAATTTTATCTCACTTCTTTGTCTTTCTGATCAATAAAACAAAGTTAATATTTCCCAGTGTCAAGGACTACCATGAGAATGGATCATTAATTTATGCTAGCAACTTTGCTTTGTTACTCCTGCTAATGAGTAGCCTTCCCCTTTAGGATGTCATTAAGCACTGCTTAGGCATCGGGAAATAACACTGATGAGACTACATCAAACCCAAGAAATTGTACTGAACTTTGAGCACCAGATAAGCAGGGAAAGATATGGGCAAAATTTTCCAGACATCTCTCTGATGAGGTGCCAGTTCTAGTACTATTGGCTTCCTCCTTCTGCCAAGCCAGTCATGGAAATTTATTGCGAATGAGATTTGTATTTTAAAGTTCAGCTTTGTATGAATGTTACCTAAGGAGGAACACTAGCCAAGCTTCCTGATTCTTTATTTTTGTTGTATTTAGACTCTATCCTCTTAATGGGAGATGCAAGTCCCTGTGGCAGTGTTAGAAGCTTTAAAACTTTAGTTTTGATAGTAAAGGATGTTCCAAAACACTTTTATGTTTTATGATAAAAAAGATACTAAAATCTCAGGAAAGAGCCACCAGAGACTGATTTCTTGGTGTAGCTCATCTAAGATGTACTTTGTGAACTTCAGAGGTTCACAACACTTTAAGGCAATGGTTTAAATTCATCTTTACAATAAACCATATTTTTTATATTGAAAAATTTTACTTGTTCAGGATAAGAGTTTACATGACCCACTGAGGAGTTCAACTTAGAGCTGCTACTTAGCAGTGGTATCTGTTTGCATCACTGCTTGTGAGTGGGTCTGCTTCTGCCTATAGAAATGCTCTGAACTGTGGCAAAACGCCCACTGGATGTTGCAAAAGTGCTCTGTAATGTCACTTTTTAAAATAGAACCAGCTAGAAGGGCCACAATGATCAGCTGCAAAAATCTACAGCCCTAGATTTATCTGCTTATATGTAGAAACAAAGTAAAGTTTAACCAAAAATAAAAGTTATATCTGTTGATCAATTTTTTGGAAGTTTTTGAGGATGAAGAAGGTCATGCAGCAAAGATCTGTTTCCTTCTTTTCTCCATCTAGAGAGTGTATTTGCTAAGAAAGTAAAAACGTTTCACCTTTCAGAGAGAAATTTTTAGTTTTTGTGGTTTACTCTAATACAATTCCTTTTAATTTTTTTATTTCTTTTTGATATTTGCAATGCACATATCAAAGGAGATTCTTCCGAGCCTTATTGAGTCATATCACTATGTAAGACAAGTATACTAAGGAGTCTTTGCTTGTTATTTCTGTGCATAGAGTCATATGGCAATGAATGCAGTGTAAAGGCAAAATAAAACAGAATCATTAAATGTTCCCATCTGTGACACAGACTCTCACTGTTCAGAAGATCTTTCCCTGACTCTGTATAAACATTTTGAAATTCTGAACATTAAAAAAAATATATTCTAAGGTGGTTGCTTCTTTCAGCCAAACATGCAGTAATGTTTAAAGGCTGGAAATAAGCACTGGACAGCCAGAAAAAATAATTTTGAAAGTTGGCATGGTAATTTTCTGTAAACTACAGGATACTGTAGTTTGTTCTCAATATGCTGCTTAGCAACAACAATGCTGAACTGCAAAGTCACTGAAAGCCACTTAAATTGCTGGGTCTGAGAAACAATAAACATCATTTTAGACAGGCCCTTACCAAATTTTCATTGTATGAGCATCAGGTTTTGCTCATGTGCCACAATGGTACTGTGTGGAGGAAAATGCAAAGACAAAAGTTTTGTTCTGAGTGTAATTTGTGTCTGTTGCTGTGTCTCTGCAGTGTGGTAAGATTTTTTGGGTTAGATTCTGCCTTGTGTAAAAGGCTGCCTGTAACCATATCAGCCCAGGAAGAGACCCTGGCCTCACTGAACCTTGTGAAAGTTGCAGTTGTTTCTGTATTTGGTTTATGTGACAAGGATTTGGTGGCAGGGGGCTACAGGGGTGACTTCTGCGAAAAGGTGCCAGAAGTTTCCCTCATGTCCAGCAGAACCAATTCCAGCGGGCTCCAGGATGGACCCACTGCAGGCCAGGGCTGAGCCCCCAGCGATGGTGGCAGCATCCCTGTGATAACACATTTAAGAAAGGGAAAAGTTGTTGCACAAAAGCAATTGCATCCAGAGAGAGGAGTGAGAATATGTCAGAGAAAGAGCTTTGCTGGCACCAAGGTCAGGGAAAAAGCAGCAGGAGGAGGTGTTCCAGGTGCTGGAGCAGAGATTCCCCTGCAGCCTCTGGTGAATACCATGGTGAGTTAGGCTGTGGCATTGCAGTCCATGGAGGTTAATCGTGGAATAGTTATCCACAAATTATCCATGAAAAATATTTTATACTTACAGCTTTTTACAAAAGAGACATCATGGATTTGCCAACATTTTCCATGATCTCTAAACTTGGTTTTCCTATCTCCTTTCTATCCCTTCCCTCCTGCAGTGTTGTTACTGACTATAAAAATTGCAGATACCTCCATCAGAGTTTCTGCTCATGTCTCCTACCATTCACCTGGGAATACAACAGCTGCCAAGAGCTGCCTGATCAGATTAGCAGGCTACAATAAAGAAAAGTTATTCCCAGAGACTAGAGAACTGGTATCTGCTGACTTCAGTTTTGTAGAGAAGACAGTTATTTCCAGTAAATTAAAAGCAAATCATCAAAGTGTGGAACATGTCTTCGAGAATTTTGAGAATATAGGAATATTAACAGAGAATCAAATCAAGGCCCATTTCACTTGATATCCTCTCTACTGCTGTCAGTGAGATGCTAAACATATATGATACTTCCTCTTAATGTTCCTAATATTTCCTTTATAGGAGACCATACAAAGGAAATGTGGTTTTGGACATGTAATAAACCTTAATGTATTTGCCTTCTGTATAGAGCTTAGTTTCCCTGGCAGCACATTCAGAAGTATAACCCCCTTCTCATTTTTTGCAGCCAATTCTGCCACTTGCTGAGAAAGCAACACTGGTTTTACCCTGTTTTTACTGAAAATGGTGCACAGCCAAATACACCTACTCCATATTGTTCTCGATGCAATCACCCTTAAGCAAAATTATACACTGAAGGAGTTCCAACTTATTTCTTACATGGAAACTATTCCTGATGTTTTCCTTTCACTGACATTTTAAAAAATCCACTATACTCATTTGGGATTGTAAAATCCGGTCTGTGTAGAGAACTTAGGAAGTGAGCGACCAGTGGAATGATACTGTAACAAAATGGTTATTTTTTCTCTCTTTCCTGATAAATCCTAAAACCTTGATTGTTTTGCCCTTTTTGAACATTGAGCTTTTGTGTTCCTGGAACTGTTTCAGCACTGTTCTGTGTCACTGTTTAGGAATGGTAGTGATAGGATTCCAGAACCTGTGAAAGATGGAGTGTATTTCTGTATAACTCAATAACATCACATTTAATTGCCAGTCACTCAGGGGGCAATTAATTTGCTAAATTGTGACTGTTTATCTCCATTTTAGTTGTATAAAATAACTGACACACCTGTAGGGGATGGATGTTACAGGGATTATAAGAAAGTGACTGTCCTGCAATGGCAGCTGATGTCAGAAATGTTATTTAGTTTATAATTAGCACTAGGTACAGTCCCATTAACCAAGTTCATTTTCACAAAAGACTTTTCCTATATCCCTAGTTATTCCTAGCTTCTATCACTGTAAATACCTTCATATAACTGGCAAAGTTTCTTAACTCATAAGTCATGCACTTCTCTTGTCTTTTAAAAGTGAATATTAAAAAATACAGCCTTTATTGCTGGTGTCTGTTCTTTCCTTGGCATTTTTTTGTCTTGGTTGATGCAGGTTTTTTTGTTCCATACTGATTTTTAAATCATTTTAGTACAAATTTATACTTCACAAAAAAAGTTTAAAATTTATAGAACTTGGTCAGCATGATAATTAAAATACACATATGCAGAGTAATAGAATAATCAGGAAATCAGATTTGAAAAAAAAATTTTCATTTCAAAAATTGCTCAGAAATCTAGAGTATACTCTAAAGGCCAAAGGATATTGCTCATATCACTCTTTTGCTGTTATAATTAGATCTATAAAAGTTTACAGACACATAAATAGAAATAACTTTGGCAGTTTTTGTAAATAATATATAATTACAAGAATAATAAAATTTTATGCTTCAGCGCATAATGTGATCTACTGAAAAGAAGGAAAAAATCTCTTTATGCAGAACTAATCAAATAACAAAGCATTTATAGCTTTGTTTGAAACAGCCAACATTGACCATTGACTGAGAGTACAGGATGTGAAATGAATAAAGTATTACTTCTACAGCATTTTAAAACCAGATCTGGGAGAAAAAAGAGATAAAAATGAACCTGAAACCAAACAAAAATAAACAATTAGCCCTAAAACAACAACAAAAGCTTAACAAAAATGAATCAACCAACTAAACAAAGACTCCCCACAAAAACCCTCAAACAAAAACAAGCATATAAAAAGGACTCATCATTTCTTTTGGAAGATGGAATCTGTCTATGTAGTTGCCTTAATTACATACAGCACATTGTGAATTTTTTTTGCTCCATTGGTACCTGAACAGCAACATATTCTCAGATGTACCTAGAATGAAGTTCCATGCAAGAGACAACTTTCATTTTCACCTATGCAATAATACAAAAGGTTTATCATTATGGATTTTTAAAACCAAGAAATCTACATGTTTAATTTTTTCTCTCTCCTTTCTGGTACATTATACAATTACATCCATATTTTTCAGAAAAATGGTGGAAATACCGTAGAATATGTAGCTTGGTTTAGGAGTTTGGTACAAAGCTACTACTTTTGAATATGAAGTAGTCATGAATACAGATTAATTGAATTCAACTTCTACATATATTGTCCACGTTATGATATAAATTATCCTTTTATTGACTGTGAAGAATAAAAATATACAGCCCACATTTTGGTGGTGTGTTTTCTATTCTGTTGAGCTTTCTCCAATTAACTCGTACTTTATCAATTTAACTGGAAGTATTGCCCTTGTACCACCTTTTTAATTCCAGTTTCTTCTGTTTCTTCTTATTCAGCATTGGGATTTACCACCTAAAGACAGTAACTAACAGTTTCCTTTTAAGTTGCTCTACTAGCATGTTTTATAGAATAAATAGGTGTAGAATTACTCAGGCAACCTCGAAAGTGTGCAGTTTCTATTACTGAAGATGTTAGTATGCCAGCACTGTAAGAGTGGAGGAGTTAAAAAGACCTTGTGCCTCCTTCTCCAATCGAAACCTGTTCTTTTTATTTCTATTCAGTGAATGCACATTCACATGCATCTAAGCAACTGAAACTGAATCTTTTGCTCTTTATAATATTGTTTTTAGCGTTGCCCTGCTCATAGCATATGCAGTGAACTCACATGAAGAGGCACTAAGTAGCCCCTCTTGCCTTCAGGTCAGAATTTCTGGTAACCTTACATAAAGTAAAGAAAGCCCATGCTAGGACCCATTGAATGTGTCACAGATTGGGTGTGTCTTAAAGTATATTGAGTGACTGATAAAAATCAATACTTTCCTAATAACAAAGTACAAACAAACAAAACAAAGAAAATTCTTCAGTTGTCTGTCATGGACAGAGACAATAATATTGAACAGCACTAGCTTACCTTACTTTTTATGCTTTTGGTTCTTTTAGGTTCTGAGGTTGAATGTTACTGGATCTGATTACTGGAAAAGAATTCTCTTGTGTTTTTGTGTGGGAATGGTGAAGATAAGAAATTAATTGGGGAAGTTTTGGCTGGAGGAGCTTTTGTCTGTTCTTTGTCATGGCAGCAACTTAGACAGTTAACAGTTTCTTCTAAAAGTCCCTTTTGCAAATGAGCTCAAGCTGTTGTTTTTCTAACTTTCAGTTGTTCAGAATACAAATCAATATGTCAAAATACTTGCAAGGCTTACAAAACCAAATGTTTGCACTCAATTCAAGAAAATAAAGCCTATTTCCTTCAGAAAAAAGGCTGATATAGTATAATACTTTTTAAATCTTTTTTTTTTTCCCTGACACCCCAGTAATCTGAAAGTCTTTAAAAATTCTTTTAATTTCTAAAGCCTTGCTTTTGAAATGAGATACATTTTTCACATTCCTGCACTGACAAGTCAGTATTACCATGCATCATCAACAGTGATGAAAGCACTTTTCTCTCTGTCCTTGGGCTATACTGGTGAGATACTAGAGGAAAGATGTTCTTGTTAACAAATTATTTTTTTAAGGACACATAGATTTCAGTCATACAGTAATGTCAACTCAGAGCAAGAAGGATAATGCAGTAATTTTTACAGGGAAAAACTCAGAGATCTAAATTATCCAGAGAGCCCTTATCCCTGGGATGTCACACTCTTAGTCTGCTGATTAATTACTCTGGCCTCTATACCAGACTATGGTTCTAGAGGAGCTCTAGCTTTGATTTAGAAGAAGGTGTGCTTCTAGCTGTGTGAATGTTAATAAAATCTTTTGAAAGTATTTTGAAGCAGCTCTAGATTTTCACACCAATTATCAATTTCTGATAGTTGTAAACTATCTCATTCATTTGCTTTGGTTTCGGTTTGGAAAACATTGATGGTGATAATATTAAATATAATAAGATTTAAGAAGGTTAACAACTTATTAAATTTAACAACTTTAAAATAATCCAAATTAGAGCATAACCTGGCCACTTCTGGAAAGAATAACAAAATATTTTTAGAAATATATTAATAGCAAAAGAAGTGGCAAGGAAAACCTCCATTCCTTATTGGATGCAGGGGAGAATACAAGGAAAAGATGAGGAAAAGGCTGAGTACTTGAGACGTTCTTTGCCTCAGTTTTCAACAATAAGACAGCTTGTCCTCAAGAAAAATTCATTTTCTCTCTTGATGTTTGCCAGTATGTTTTTATTTTTTTCAAAATATATTTAAGAAAAATACCCTTATAAAATAAGGAGATTAATCCTTCTCCTAAAAACATGTTTCAAAATATAGATGTTTTACCTGTTGATTTTGTTCAGGGTATATAAGCAAGGGGATTATTAACTGGTACAACTGTTTTCCTCTGCTGTATAAATCCTTCTCAATTCACAGATTATTTATCTGAAGGATACATACAAAGATAAGATAAAAGATATTTATCTGAAAGGGGCTCTAAGAGTTACCACATAGGACAAAAAGTCTACCCACTAATTATCTTCAAGAAACACATATGGGAGGAAAAACTTACTGATCCTTGTTAAGGAGAAGTTCCTCTCAATTAACATCTCTCATACCCACAGGAATCTATATAACAGAGTGTTTGAATAATTACGATTGAGAAAAAGTAGGGAAGAAAGAAAGAGAGCCCTAAAAAAATATTCCTTTTCATGTAGGTTCAGTGTTGTTTCTGGGGGGAGAGGAGGTTGTTTGTTTGTTTGGCGAAGTTTTTTCCTACAGTTTTAAAGCCTTAGAAATGTCATTTAAAGAGAAGCTATACTATGGAAGTACATCCAGAAGCAAGTCACGTTACAGGCTCAGTTAGGCAGTGTAATATCATTCATTACGCATGCTTGGAAAGATTCATTCATGCCAGGATTCAAGACAGATTTTTTTGTTT
>VXBB01011780.1:408784-426165 GCA_013399915.1 Illadopsis cleaveri | reverse complement strand
ATTTTTTTTTTTTTCCTCAGGAAACAAAAACTTCCCCTTTTCAACTCTGTTTTTTTTTTTTTTTTTTTTAAACCTGAAATCGGAAACAATGCTACAAAGGGACCTCAAAATTCAATAGTTATTGCAATTATTGATCATTGAACTGCAAGGGAAAATATTTCAAGGCATGAACTGCATCCTGAAATTTCAATTCCTAGTTTGCTGACAAAATAAATATTTTGCTAAATTCTTACTGCAATCACTAAAAAGAAAGGCAGGATTATAATAGCTAGCTCCTAAAAATATGTGTCACTTACATTAGGCAGAAATTGTATAATAAATCTCTGTCACCATTTGGAATACAAGACAGATGACTAAATTCTGAAGAAGATTGATAGAAATTTCTGATGGACACTGACTGATTACATTGATACTATTGCACCACTCTTTTTACCAGGAGCATTTTCAGAGATCATGTACTAATAAAAATCTCACTGATGCTTTTATAAACTTGTAGCTGTGAATCTCAAACAAGTCTTTTTCTCCTGGTCAGAGATTACCCATTTTTCTTGTCTCCAAATTTGGAGATCTTTGCCTGATATTCTTGACTTTCAAAGTCAATATCAGATTTTTATTCTTACTTTCTTCTTTGTGATCAGGAATTTTTCCTGCTTTCTCTCAGCAATTGTTAAAAGCCAAATCATACACAGTCTTTTGGAGGAAACCTGTCACATAGTTTTATGTGGCTAAGAAATCAGGAATTAAAAATTAATAATTTCCCTGGAAATCTTCCTAGATATTTCTATCATATTCCAATATGTATTTTTATTTTTAATTTTTTTTTATTAAGAATTGTGTTAGGAGGATTTTAACTTGAGAAGGAGAGGTTAAAACTTGTTTTCTTCAGCTGATATCTATAAATAAAGTGACTTGTTTTCACTTTACCCAAAACCTACAGCAAAGGATTCTGACAATGTTTTTTCACTTTGGAGTATTTGTAATTTAGAGTCTGGCTGAAACAAATGTCATGGGATGGAGATTGCCAACATGACAATTGAATACCCCCTCTCTTATCCTCTTTTTACTAATAAATGAGTTTTTTGGACCTCTTAATAAAATCTAGCCTTATGTGAATATAATTTAACTCCTTCAAATTAATACAGTGGTAATGGAAACAAGTTTTTAGCACCATGTGATTTTCAGTATCAATTAACTCAGATTCTCCCTTTATTTGTGCAGCTTTTAGACATGTACATATTCTAATTTTGTCTGTTGAGCTCATATATTTGTACTCCTATTTTTAAGTAAAATTATGCTTGTTCATTTATTTCTGGCACAGCAGAATGTACAAAACTAAATGGGAAGGGGTCAATTTCAGAATGTTGTGTTTCACTTCTTGATTACAGAATGTACTAAAGTTGCTACGTTTTATTCAGAGTCCTGCAGAAACTGATCTGAAATGAAAACATGAAACTTGGAAATAGATCCTGTGATCTGAGTTCTACAATCTTTAGGTTGTGCAATAGCAGAATTATCCCTCAATAATGGCAGGAAGACTGCACAAATAGGACACCGTCAACCTACTGAACTCATAAAAAAAATCCATTAAAAGGCAAACTTCTGTAGTTAAAACAGAAAAGTTTTTTCTTCCAAATTAAGGCTCCTAAAGTAGGCTCAATTCTGTGGCTAAAATAAAATGATTTAATCCAACACCACATGAAAGGAGAATGCCAGCAATTAAGTCAGACTAGAAAGCTTTGTTAGTGATGGAATGCCTGGCTGGAGCTTGCCCTCTGAGGCTTTACAAGGGAAACAGTCATTTATTTAGGCAATCACTTGACAAAATACAAAAGAAATAAACTGATAATGGATTGGTACTTCAGGGGAACCAAAGGCTTTTAATAAAACTGCTCTGGACCACCCTCCTCCTCCCTAAATATTAAGCTCTCTGAAATGTAACCTTCCAGTAACCTTGCTGGGATGCATGGCACTATGATTCACCAGGACACCCTCATTCTTCTCTTTTCAGGCTCCTGCTCACATGGCCAGAGGCAGTGCCAGAATGGCAAGTGTTACAGACCAGAACAAAGCTGTGATTTTGAAGACAACTGTGGGGATAATACGGACGAGAGTGAATGCGGGACTTCCTGCACCTTTGAGAATGGCAGATGTGGCTGGCAAAATTCCCTGGCTGACAGCTTTAACTGGGTGCTAGGGGTCAGCTCCCCTCAGAGTCTTAGACCACCCGGGGACCACACGCTTGGCAATAGAACTGGTACGTTGTTAGTTCACAAATAAGGTGTAATTGTCTTCATGAAATGGCTCACACCTTCACGGGCAGCAGGGGAGTTCTGGAATCTCTAATCAGGGTATCATTTTCAATGAATTAGATGAGTTACAATATAAAAATATTAATTACCAATGTACAATAACTTTAATTTAGGAAAATTGTATCTTAGTTGTTTCTCATATGAGTCAGGCAAGATAATTTGATCCTTGTCTGGAGAGAGGCATTTGGTCTGGCTGCAATTTGCAAGGGTGAGTTAGCTCTGAGATTCACTGAGTCCCTCTCCTCCAGAGTTTGAGGTCATTTCCAGGAAGCTTACAGTTTCCCATAGTGACTATTCATACTTTAATTTTAGACAATGTTCAATAAATAAATTGAAATAAACAAAGCTCCTTTGTTAGTGCATCTCCTGGTTTGTTTTGGCCAAAGTACTCAGTTATCTGCTCTTGTTCTTGCTACAAGCTCTGTGCCTTCATACTTTGCTTTTGAAGGTCCTATAGCTCAGATAAAAATGTTACCAAAGCTGAGCTCAGAACTGACCTTAAATTGAAATACTCACAGCAGAGTTGCACAAAGGCATGATAGTAGTTGTTGAATTTTTTCACAAACTGCTGAAGGACAGAACTCAATAAACTTCAAAATATGTAGGGAAAAAAATTATTTGCATTGTCTAGTAATATATATTAAAGTATTATCACAAATACATCACTACATTTGTTAAATATATGCTTGACCTCAGGGAAAAAGCAAATTTCTTATCCCATAATACCATGGCAAACATCTATGGTTGTATCTGAGCCAGAGAAGTGTCAAAAGTTAGAATGAGCTCATTTGTTTATGCATTATCTAGTGAAGTAATTTTTTTGCTTAATTCATATACAAACATAAGTAATGTGCATTTATAATCTTCGTGTTATTTATAACATATTTATGTTTATGTGAAATACACATTTCTTATTTGTACAAAGGAAAAACATGAATTTGAATACTTGGGAGAATTCTTTATGCTTCTGATTAAAAATAAGGATGGAAGGCTCAAGGACCGGATCAGTGTTGAAAAATATTAACTATAGACATCTAATTTTGCAATTTCCTCTGACTAAATAATTTATATGTTCATTAATATTCATACAGAGTAAAAATGACCAAAGGTAATATGAACCATTAGGGATACCTAGTGATTTATAAATGCATAAATGTTTTTTTCCTGTTTTACAAGTTTTTATATAGTGTGACTTGCTGTTTTGAAGGTTACCTTTCAGGAGGCTTTATCCTGAAATTTATCAAGATGTAGCTATTGTGTGATGTGTTGTCAGAATTGCAACTACTGCAATTCAGCAGGGACACATAATCAAAGTAGCCAGAAAACATGGAAGAGTTCCCAGTCTTCTACACAAGTCCATCCAAATCTTAAGCTGCTACCCCCAGTTTATTCCTGATATAAGAAGTGTGCAAGGAATGGGAACTGGTCATTTTTTCTCCTGAGCTGAGGTTGACTAGTATGAGACCTACGAGGGAAGTGTTCTTCATATGTCTCTGCACTTACTTTGCTGAGTTTTGGAATCTAATGTGAAAATGCAAAACATTTTTTCAGTCATACATCATTTAATTTCAGGACATTTCCTGTATCTTGAGGCCACTGCAATAGGCCTAATAAATGAAAAAGCCCATGTGAAGAGCTCCATATGGAAAGAATCAAGTGGGACTTGTGTGATGAGCTTCTGGTACTTCAAGTCATCAAAAGCCATGGGACATATACAGGTTCTGATTAAGGTAATAAAAAAACCCTTTTCTTTTGAATATATTGTACCTGTAAGGGTGTTTGTGCTCCTGCAGAGTGCTTCAGCACTGTGACATTCTGTTATTTAGCTGACAGACTGGAAGAGCTCCCACGCACCTCCTAGTTCCGTGCTGGTTTTTATTACTCCAGCCCCTTAGAAATGCTTTCAGCATTTCTCTTCCAAGAGAAGCTTCACTGAAAAGAAAAAGAAAATCTTTTAAAATCCATTTTTTATTTTCCCCTCTTCACATATAGTACCTTTCTCTTTGATTTTCTCTGTGTGAGGCTGTTTTCGTATTTGGCTGACATCCCTATTGGTATTTATCAGTATACAGCCCTATTGTTCTGATGGGATCACACACACACAAAAAAATACCAACATGCATAGGTGAGAATAAAATGAAAAATAGGACTGCATTAAATATTTCATATTTTTATATAAACGGGTGCAGAGTACATAATCAATTTTTTTTAGAAATATCTTTTTCTTCACTGAATGTGAGATGACCAAAAGATTATTTCAAAAGACTAGTTATTAATTTGCAAGTGAAAACTGAAACATTTGTAAAAAATTGGCTGTTCCTTTGCTGTTCATTAAAAAGGATTAACTGCTTGTAAAAACATTTTTAAATCATAATATGGTTCAGACTGGAAATTAATTCTTATGTAGATATTAATAATTATTAATAATCAATGCTGTTCAGTCACAGTGACCAAATATACCACTTCTAGACATACTAGAAACCTTTACAAAAGGAAGTGTGTGTTTGTGCTTACTTGTGTCTGTGCATCTCTTCTGGTTATTCAAGTATAAATCATGGTGCAATTTATTTGCCATATGTCTGTTAACTTCCCTTCCTACAATAGCTCTAATAATGTCTTGGTGAACTGCAAAAAAGTTTCTGTTTTATTTCCAAAGCATATGCTGGCTGACTTAAATGATAAATTATATTTTTTCCTTGAAAATAAATTACTAAAAATTATTTCTCTGATATTCTGGATAATATAAAAATAATTTAAAAGCTTGCAAGAATTTAAAATTATTCAATAGGCTTTAGTCTCTAGAGATACAACCTAGGATATGCCTGCCTGAAATATAAAAATGACGAACCCTTTGACAGGTATCAGGAGATTTTTTTCATTCATTAGTCCAAACACCTACAAATAACAGCAGACCACTAATCAAGTAACTGTATAGTTATTGAGATGTTTTTATATATCTATTTTCCCCTGAAAGGCTCAAATTTGTAAAGGAGGCAAGTAGATTAAAGGAAAATAATAATTGTTGTCTGAAAATAAATTTCAGTTGTTACTGTATTAAAAAATGAAAACAAAAATAGATCCCATTACATAAAACAGATTCCATTGCATAAAATGAATGCAAAAATAATCATTTATCTTAACTCAAAGGTCAGCCTATGTTCTCATTTCATTACTGCACTTTGTAACTTGCAGTAACCAAATATTGTAATTATAAGCATTTTAGGATTGTTTAATTTTAGCTATAAGCTAACTTGTAAACTAACTTTGGTGGAAAATAACCAATAGCAGCATCAGGCATGTGTGCATGGTTTACAGGTAGTGTTTGTGTCCCTGTTGATTATGTCCAGTAATTATTTCTTCTACCCTCAAAATGGACAAAGTGGTTTAATTTATATTAACCTGGGCAGAGGTTTACTAGATAGTTATCACTGTCGTAATAGCCCGTAGAGATTATTTTCTGCTGGACTAAGATTCAAATATATGACTCTTATGGAATTTTCTATATGACAATCAATTTTTTTTCCTAGGTTTTGGGAATATTCTTTATGTTTTCTCTTTGTTTTTTTCTTATGCCCCTGAGACATTGCCCTCTTCTTATTTTCACCTTATTATTCTAATAAACTTTCAAGACATTATTTTTATGTTATTTTTAACCTCTGACTCCAGGGAGTTTAAAGATATTTTTAAAGGCAGTGTGAATAGAAGAAATTTGAGTCATGAGTTATTCAGGACTTTTTTCTTTTAATGAAGGCAAGAATTCTACCTGGAGATAGGAAAAAATATTCTCATCATTGTACCTGGGATTTTTTTTGCAGATCAACGTACCTTCACCTGTCATGCTGCTTATAAGGACCAATAAGTCCATATTTTAATTGGAGTTTCTATTTAGCAGTGCCTGTAAGAATAAAATCTAATAAAACAACACATAGCCGTGGGAAGTCATACTGAAACTTCTCCAGCTGGTTCTAACTGCAATACCTAGATATTTCCATCCATATTGTGTATCCCTTGATTTAAAGTAAAATTAATGCCAATGAAATCAGATCTCTAGGTAGTGACTAGTTGAAAATAAAAGATGAGGAGATGATTTGGGAAGGTAATTATCATCTGAAGTTTAAAAACTTAGCAAACTGTCTCTGGCTGAAATCATTCCATCCATTGGAAGTTTAACTGAGAGTGAAGACTGTATATACAATGGAAGAGCAATGAACAATAAGATGAGGAAATATTTTATAGAGGCAGAATGAGGAAAAATCTTTTTTCTTTCAGGATTATCACAGAGGAACAAAAATGGTAATCAAAGGTAAAAATCCATTTTTAAAAAAATCATAGTTCATGGTATGCCTCAGTGTCTTTTCTTAGTATACACATTCCTTGTCCACTTTCAGGAAGTCTTAGGATATTATCTATCATACTACTAAAGTGGTATCTCAGATTATGGGACAAACAACAACTAGAAATAAAACTAGAAGATCATAAAAGGGTACTATAGGCGAGCATGAACATCTTTTGTTAAAGTTCGCAGCTGGAGAAAATCCATATGTTTTCCTAATGGAATTTCTCTGAAGTTACTGTTGTTTTGATTTTTTCTCTTGAAATTGTACTGCATATTCTTTGAAGAAAACTGTCTGTATATGGAATAATAATAATCCAGCAAAAGTGATGGGCTGTTGAACTAGCTGCAGACATATATTATTCTTTAAATTGACCCCCTCAACATTTATGTAAATAAGAGATATTGACAGTGCAGCTATTTATGATGACTGAAACATCCAACTCACCACCCATCTAAATTCAAATTACAAAGTTTTTGATAGCAGTGCAAAAGCAAACAGAATATTCCCCAAAGATATCTGGATATAACTAACCAAAACTTTTTCCAGTGAGATTTTGAGACATTCTAGTCTTGACTGTGGCAGTTGTAGGAGAATACCATCCATTGTAAGAGATATTTCAAAGATCAAGTGCAGCACATTCACTGTGCCTGTCTTAGTGTTGATGGTCGGACACTGCATCAGCAGTCAGTTTATTTCATGAGTCAGAAGAAACCCTGTCTTTTTAAACATGCTTATAGAGGGGCAAGCAAGAATTATTAGGTGAAAGGGATAATACATTTCATTATTCTGCTGATTTAAAATAAACTTTCTACTGCCACTTAAGCTGTCTCTGCCATTAAAAAAAAAAGAAGCAAGTCCTAGGTATCACAGATGGAAATCAAGCAACAAATGATAAAACCATTTGTTGAAAATATTTTTGTGGTACCAATGTAAATTGCCTTTGCATATAGACATTTTAATTTAAAAAGATAATTTAGGATCTAGCATTGGGATTTAGGATCTAGTTAGGGGAAGATTCTTTCAAAGATTTGAAACAAGCCTCCAAAACCAAATATGCAGATAAATACGGAAGGTGAAACCTGTCATTAGTAACTCCCTCTGCTGACAGTGACAAGGCCAATACACACAGGATCTCATTAGGAAGTTTCAGCGGACCTTACCCAGGCATTTAATTAATTCCATTCAGTTACAAATGAGCAAAGACATAAGGATTTTCAGGAAAACAAGAAGTCCTGACCAGCGCATGGCAAGTGAAGCAGGGCCCCATTTATTCTGTGGCAGCAGCAGCCTAACCTGGCCAGGGCAGGAGGCGCCTGGAGCCAGCATCCAACCTCCTCCAGCTGCTCAGGGGTGCTGCAGCCCAGACCCCCTTACCTGGCTGCTGCTTCTCTGCAAAAGCTGGAAGCCATCTCAGTTGTTCCCTCGGTGTTGCTGTTGCTTTTACCAGCCTCATGTAGAGAGGAGGGGGTTGGTCATGTAGAAATTATGGCTTGGCAGGTACCACAGCTCGGGTATGGGTGACTCACAGTGGATTTTCTAATTCCCTGGTTAGTTTTAATGCAGTTAAATTTTACTATCCCAGGCTGTGGACATGAAAATCTGCAGTAGAGGTTCTGCAGATGCCAGCTGGTTTATTCTGGACATTTGTATTTGTAGGATCAAGTAGCTTAAAGTGACATTTTCGCAAATCAATGTAATTGACCCGACTTCTATGGGAAGTCACTCAAGAGTGAGGCTAAAGGAAACTTCTTATTCTACCTCACAGCATAAAATAAAATGTGTATTTCTACATTGATTCTCACTGACTGCATGAAAAGCAATCAACCCCTTACATTAATTTAGAAGTTAGAGATTGCATTGGGTTCAGGTAGACTCAAAGCAGATTTTCTGACCTAGAAACTAGAGGAAAAAATTAAGTTTTCAAAGATTTGCTTGAATTCTCTACTTAAAAGTTTGCTGAACTTCAAATCATGCTCCAAAAAACATACAGACTATCTGTAAATTTAATAAACATAGACATAAGGGTTTTTTTGTAGACAAAACTAATTTATTAGCAAAATTCTTTAACTAATAGAAAAGACTACATTTTCCTAGTATTTAGTTCCATATAGCAGCATAGTGATAATGGCCTGTGGGTTTGACTCCCACACACTCTGAGGGTTCAGCCTGGCAGAAAAGTGGCTATAATAATTAGTGAGACTGCTCTTTGATGATGTTTTGTAAATCAAAGGGTTTAATAAAGTAAAAATAATAAAGTAAACAAGATGTTGCAGAAACCAAGCACAGGCACCTGAGAAACTTCAGACACCCAGCTAAGACATCTCGAAAAGCCTTTTCTTTCCCCTTTGCTCTCTCTTAAATACTGAATGTTTTAGGCGGGATAACCTGACTGACAGCCAATAGAGAGGGATACAGAGTTTGAAGAACAGTGACAAGATCCAATAGATGCTTCTGCCTTGGTCTTGAGCCAATCCTTGTCAGAAGGGTATCGAACGTTCTGGGTTCTTCACTTTAAGGGGTGAACTTTAATGTTTACCTATGTGGAAATATTTGCTGGGTGTATGAGGTGCATTACTACAGTGGCCTTTACTAAATTAGTATCTACAACTCTCAAAAGGACACAGTTTTAAACTATTTACTCCCGTTACTGACCTGTGAACAAGTTATTAAAACTTGTGTTTGAGTCCAAAAAAGTCATCTGACTAATGAGTGAGAGTAAGAGAATATTAATCCCAAGAGTTCTGCAGGAAATCAGTGGAGATACTGTGAAATACAGTATTACTTGTCAAGAGTAACTTTTATGGCATTTTTACTTCCCAGGGCAAGAAAATTTTTATTTGTATTTCCTGAATCTCAAACAGAAATTTTCATCGTTTTAGACATTGTTTCATACAGTGTTGTTTCAGGCCTGATTTTGACACAATGACATAAGTATATTTCCAAGCAAATTGAGAATGAGAGACTGATTAAATAGAAATAAATCAGTTTTCATTGAAAGCACATTTTTTCAAAAAGAGTTTACATAGAAGGCACAAACAAATATGCACAACTGTAGGTAAACGCAGATACCATTCAGTGTGTTTTATTCTCCCAAATGAGTACATTAGGAAGTTATTTCAATCTTCCTATTGTCAGTTACTGGAAGAATAGAATTCATTGTATTCCTATCCTGCAACCAGATGTAAGCATTCATACCAAAGAGTACATGAGAGAGAATAATACATTTGAACATCCTTTGAAGGAAAAAAGTATTTTAAAGAGTGAAAGAATCACCCTTGTATTTTGGCATCTTTCTTGTGAAGACAAGAGGTTTATCAGAGGATTTGTAACCTACAATCATTGTTTTTCTAGAAACACATGTAAGTGAAATTGTTCATATGTGAATTATTAGGATTTTTTTTTCCAATTCTTTGAGAACTTGGCTTTTTCCTCACTTAGGAGGTGAGGGTGATGAAGGGTGTAGGATTAGTGGGACTAGGGCAGGGCCAGTCTCTGTCATGCAGAGCAGTGCCTGGTTATAATACCGGATTAGACAGATTTAGACAGTGATGCACACAGAGTCATTGAAGTAACTCAGCAATATCCTGCAACATTCCTCCTGGAGTCACAAGCCCTGTGTCTCAGAGCTAGTATCACGCTCCTGATTTCTACCCTAGCCTGGCACCAAACAGCATAATGTGACATAGATAACAAATGCACTTTCAGACTCCTCCAGACTGCACAGCTCCCTAGTGTTGTTTCACTGAACCCATTCCTCAAGTCAGAGATCTCTGGGAGTGATTTACTTTATTCATTTGTCATCTTATAACCTCATAGAGTGCTATCACATTGATGCTTTTTAGCATATGAGACTTTGAAGTGAGTCTGGAATCTTTGCTAGTCAGACATATTTTGCTCTTTTCTTACACTTTTCAGGTCACACATTCAACAGTGAGAGTTGTGATTTAAATGGATCTCAGGGTTGAGTTCTTTGAAGGATCACGGAGCTGCTGTTTAATGATTTTTACTGCAGCAACAGACATCAAAATCAGATCTTTTTATAATAACTGTGAAACAGCCATGGGACTTTGTCTGAACAATAACCTCTGAGGTATAGCCTTGGGCTTTGAGCATTTTCCACACCTCTTCTTCTAAAGAATTCAGAAATTTAATTAACCTTTTTATTTTTGAGATAATAAATAATGCAAGATGTAACCTTGTGCCTGCTGATACCTTTTACAAAGCATAAAACATTGATCAGATCTAAAATCTTAATATCTAATTTTCCTGATGAGCAAGTCCACGTGGAAAAAGCTCCCCAAATTTCTAAGAAATGTTCTAAGAAAAAAACCAAACATTCCTAAGAGTTCCATTCGACCTCAGAAAAGGTGGAAGATATTTTTTTTTCTCTTTTCTTTCTCATCCCTTTTTACTCCCCAAAGCCCCTTGGTCTTCCACTGAGAAAAGTGTCTTTCTTTCTTTTCAAATAAATACTGAACTGAGCAGATGTTATACTGTGAAACTTCATCAAGATGAGATGTAACAGTAGCTGTCATGGTGCAAAACATTAATCTGTTACAGGTTTTGTATTCCTTTAATGCAACTTTTATTTTTAATTCACAGATCAGTTTTAGAGTCATGAAGATCAAGATAGTCCTTGATCCTTGGCAGACTTTCAGTATCAAGTTGTAGTGTGCTTAAAATTACTTTGATTAATCAATAAGAGTTCTTAACATAAGAGTCTAATTTTTATCCTTGCAGATTTTTTTCACTTTCTGACTTTCAGCTTTGAATGCTCATTAGCTTCAGGAATAAAAAACAAACTAAACTGAACCATACCAAACCAACAAAAGAAAAAAAAAAAAGAAAGCCGTGAAACAAAACCCCAAACCCAAAGCAAAGCAAAGCAAACCAAACCAAATAACAGCAACAACAACAAAAAACAAAACAAACAAAAAAGAACAAACAAACACACCAAACCTCAAAATCAGCTGTGTTTCTGTATCTTCCATAATTTATTTCACAAAGATGGGAGGATCTGATTCTGGTAATTTCCTGTGAGAGTCAGACTAGGAATTTTTTTAGTGCACATATTTATGACTGTAATAATCTCTAAGTGTATTTGTCTGTAGATTGACCCCATAGTATTAGGTAGAATTGTCTCATCATTGCATGCAATAACATCCAAGAGAATTGTAGAGTGCAGGCATTATTTGCAGCAGAGAATAATAGTGTCAATGCAGTGGGAGCTTGTGAGACACCAGTTTCTTCCCATTGTCTTACTATGCAAACAAAACCTTTCATAACTCAGGAACTTCACTGTGCTTGCTGGTGAAAGGGTCATTGCAGCTCAGAGATTCATTTCCTGCCCACTCATGGAAACCCCATAGTCCATTCTTAGCATTTTCTCATCTTTTTAAACTCAAATTCTTCCAATAGGTCTTTCTCTTCAGTCACACACCTCAGGATTCCAGCTTCCCTCAGCATTTCCCAATGTTCCTCATTCTTTTGTAACTTGTTTCTGCAAGGTTTGTCAGGTCATATCTGCAAAATTAAAAAAGATCAGGGAGCTCAAATAAGGAATTTTAAACTACTTTCAAAACTGAAGAAACCATATTAACATGATTTTTTGTTTAAATTAACGAAGGCATGAGAGATGACACAGTAATACTCCTAAATCAGGAGTTACAAACCATTTGCATTACATCTGGAATATGTGGGTGTAACTGTGTGGTCTGCCTGGTATATTTGATTTTGCCTTCAGCAGGAACGCTAAAAGAAGATGAACACCAAAAATTGCACTTCTTATCTTCCATATACCAGATTAGTAGAGAGCCTTAATCTATCTGTGATCCTAATTTTTCTTTAGCTTCAGTTGTTTAGATAATATGGAAAGTTTGTGGGCTTGTTTGTTTGTTTTGTAATAAATAAATCTTTATTATAAGTATGGCTCTAATGGAATTAAAAAGTAAGGAGAATTTTTTAACATTTAGCTGTAATTTTGGGCTGTAATGTGAACCAGGAATAACTGGATGTAATTAAAATATGAGTATTTTCTTAGCAGAATTGGGGTCTTGTTTTCTAAAGGGAGTGAGCATACCACAAAAACCCACAAACTACCGAACAAACAAAAAGCCCAAAACCTTTGAGACTGTATCTATCAAAACAAGATGTGGATGGTTTTCAGATTTTCACACTAAATGAAAAATTTGAGCCCAACTTCTTTGCTTAATTTGCAAACTCATATACAAGAGAAAAAAAAAATCTTATAATGGAAAGCATTCTTGTTTGTTGGATAGCAGTCATTGAATAAAAATGCAGTTATATACTTTAAACTTGTTTTAATTCTAAAACACTTAGAATAGGAAAACAAAAGTGTGGTGAACAAAAAAGTGCAAGTGACCTTATTTTTATTTCCTTTCAAAATCATCTCTTTTCTTTAAACCATTAGATGTCACCACACCTTTCTTTTTATAATGATAGGATAAGGTTTTATACCATGGGTGCTGTTTTATTATTAATAATTTAAATTATTATTTGGCATCCAATTTTATGGATGTCAATTTCTCTTTCACTGAAATGTGAGAAGAGACTGAGGTTGTGGAAAGGTCATATGAAACCACAGTGGAAAATTAGGCTAATGCAATTGAATAACTTTTATTTTATGCACTTAACTTCTCAGTTTATTGCAAACTGTGTTTTGTTGTTTTAAATTACAGTGGACCAGGCACTCAATCTATATTTGGCTGAATCAATAAATCAAGGCACAAATGTGAAGCATCTTTCAGCTTTTAAATAGTTTGCTTACACTTGTTTTCTGTACATTTATACCATCTCATTTAGGCATCTGAATAAAGTGCTTCTTCTTTGAAGTGACAGAATGATGAAGCTACTCTGTCATTCATGCCATTACAATCTTCAGCCTATATTTAGATGTTATTTGGTCTTCCCCTCAGCACCTCACTGTTGCCTTCCACACTTTCCGCTGAATAGCACAATAGTATATTACTGTTTTCCAGTTTAATTTACTTTGATCTGCATGGAAGAAAAACTTCTTTAAATAAGAATTTCCAATGTGATCCAGAATAGCTACTATTTAAATTTTGATACATGAGGCATCTAATTCATTTCATTGATCAGCGAACACTAGATAACTCTTGTAATTTATGACATGGAAATATCATTAGATGTGAAGGATTCTGCAGTGCACAACATTATTCTGAGCCTTTTGACAGTGTGATTCAGTTCAGAATTGTGTTCAATGGGAGTTCAGGAGTATGTTATCAAAAGGTTTATTAGCAATCAAAAATTATTTAAGTTGATTTCCATGTCTTTAACACTTTATACACCAGCTCTATTCTTCAAGAGTTACTAAAAGAATGAGAGTTCTGCTTTTTTTTTTTTCCCCAGTCTTGCTGTTTAAGAAATAAGTGGGCTGAGGAAAGGAATTAAGAACTAATGAAAATTTTCCCCTGACTCACTAGCTGCACATTAATTAATCTTAGACTTTTTCTTATTTAAACATATAGTCTGTTAAAGTCGGCATCTCTGGAACTTAATATCTGTAAAAATTGCAGTCCCCTCCTTCCAGGTTGTACCCAGATTTGTTGCGCAGAGAAATGAGGTGTTTATTCAGGTTAGAGCTGAGATATTTTCACAATAAGGGTGGAGAAAGATTCTTTTAAAGAAACCATCTGTCTAGAAAAGAGCAATGTTAAAGAGTTTGACAAGAAAATTTTCACTGTATGTAGTTGAAAACCTGAATGGTTTCATAAATAATGAAATGAAAATGTGGTCCTATGAGAAAAAAAAGTTAGAGATGACCCTGGGGCAGGACCAAAATTGGAACATGATGATAAATGATAATAAAATACCCTAAAGCATACCATTTAGTTTTCTGAGTGTGCCAGTCTAACTGCTAAAGATTTTATGCAGAGGATGCCATTGCTATGGAAAGTTCTTAAACATCATCTTGAAATATTCCTTTTCAAGCTGACATGATGAGATTGAATTTCCACTGTAGAAGTAGTAGGGAAGACACATGCTTCCACAAATCCCTTGGAGTTTTCTTATTTTTGGTGGTTTTGTCACTTAGTGGCTATATTTTTCTTTGATTTGCCTTTTTTAATGTTGAAATATTTCCTCAGTTCACATTCAAAGGTTTATATTCTTCTCATAATTAGCTCTGCGCTTATTTGCTGCAGGGAATAAATCCATTTAGAAAATGTAGACAAAACTTCTGCACTGTCTGCAAGATCTAAGAAAAAAGTGAAGAAATGGAACCAGAGAATTGAGGTTATCACAGCTACTGAAACTATTAACCAGAAGTGGATAATGTAATAGTTGCTGCACTGGAAAAAAAAATGGAAGGATCTCTAAGGGATTTTAATGAAAACAAAACAAAACAAAACAAAACAAAAAAAACCAAACCAAAACAAAACAAAAAGATAAACAGTGCCACTGAATTTTCTGTGCTACCTTAGTTTTATTTGTATTTGTTTGACAGGTTGATAGGTATTTCACATTCTCTTTCACATATTGAAATGTGGCTGACATGTGTTCCCATGTTTGTTTTTAGATCAGTCATTTTGCCTTTCTCTGGAAAATTATGTCTGTTACCACAAGGAAGACATCTTATAAAGAGATCTCTGTGCTTTCTCCAGCAGGGAGATATTTTTTCCTAAGAAATATACTAAGGTCACAGGAATTGGTGTTAAAATGCAATTTGTTCCAGTCTGCGTGGGATTTCTATTACTTAAAGTCACAAATGCCCCCAGAGCAGCCAGTGCTGCAGTCACTTTAGCCTCTCTTTGTCCATGCTGGGTTTTTACTCCCCATGTCAAAGGAAATCTTAAGTATGATTTGTGTCATTGTAGAGCAAGCATCTATAAGAGGAAAGGTGGCTGCTGCTTTCCCTACAGTTCCTGTAGTCTTGTTACTATAGATAGAACCTTTCAGTAAGCAGTGGTGGGTACCATCAGCAATGTCCCTGGATAAATATTTAAATTTGGAATATTTCAGTAGATGTTGTCTCATACTTACATAATTTTTTAGTAAATGTATGCTGGCAATGCAAACACCAAGATCTCATGAATGTATCTGCAAATTTTTGTCTTGTACATCCCTACCACACTATGTATATTTACATATTTATAACTTCATATGTCCTTCAGCATTGGTGGTGGCCATTGGATAGACAAGTGTTTTATTATAGGAATATCTGTCAGTATTAGAGCCCTCGATTTGTAGAGAATATATTCCATAATTGCAGATTAAGAAATTAAATCAAATAATTGTTTCCTCAGAATTGTCTAAGAAATAAATAGTCATAGCCATTAGATGTTATAGAGAAAGGACTTAGACATTTTTCTTGAAGATGTCTCATTTGTCCAGGATCAATTCAGTGAAGCTTAAAATGCTTAATTGAGCTTTGACTATATAAAGAACTTACTATTTTTTCAACCTCAGTGTTTTGAGTCCCCTGAGGCTGTCCAGTTCATCTAACATCCCAGAGGATCTGTTCTATATTTCTACAAGCCCAAAAGCTACAATCGAGTTGAAAAGGAATATTCCCAAAGAATACAAATAGGCTGTACAGTAGATGTCACAAAGAAAGAAATACAGTTATATCCCAGAGAACATCCCACTGCATCAAAGTAGGAATGACACCTGACTGACATTAATCACTCTCTCATACATCTGAAAAAGCATATGATGCACTTTGATGATTAATAGGGAATATTCATGTCAATCCTTGTCCTGCAGATTTGTCACTTTAAAGAAGTGATGGATTAAATATTTATTGAAACCTTAAAAGTTTTAATGACAGTGTACAAGAATTAAGAATTACTATTTCCATTCTTAAAAATTATTACTAATCTTTTAATTAGATTGTCCTGTATGAAAGAACCTTACTTTTCCTAAATATCTTTTGTTTACATCAGAGATACGTACTTCTCTTTCCTTTATTTTATCAAATTTTATTTTACTTTTCTCTCACCAAAATTCCTGTAAATATATGTTTTCGTACTTCTTCCACTCAGTATTATACAGAGAATCAAAATGTTATTAGAGATGAATTGCCAAACTGAAATATTGACTGAAACAAACAAAATCTCTGGAAGATTCCAGATGCTTTGTTCATCTGAAATGAGTTTTCCTTGGGGCTTTTATTTTACAAGTCAGCTATAGTGGTAATTCTTTAATTCTTCATGCACAAATCTTCACATTTTGAAGAGCTGAGGGGACTTTCACACAGGCTGATTCCCTAATTTCCACTTTGTGGAACTGATCTTGTAAACACTGTGACGCTGTGAATAGAATGCTTCTGACCTTAGCAAGTATCTGTCCGAGTGTCAGAGGAGGAAAGCTGTCCTGCCAGCACAGCTTTTGCCTGCCCACAGTGTCACTCAAATGGTGCTTGGATCCATAACATGTAAAAGGAAAGGTCCTTCACCATCCTTTTTCGCCAAAAGGCATCCTGGACAAACACTCACTGGCAGTGTCTGGCCTGACCTGCAGACCTGAGGTGTGAGTTTTACCCATGACCCAGGTTCACTGTGGCTGTTTGTAGGCACAGACTTCCCAAGACACTCAGGGGGCTGGGCCTTGCCATCGTCCTTCCTGGTGGGTGCTCTGAGGCACCCACCTCATGAATGTCACCTCTGCTTCTAGAGTTAGTAGGGGTATGCACCTCCTACTTGGAAAAGCTTGCATTCCTTCTCTCAGTCCATATCCAAACTGCTGAAGAAAAAAA
>VXBB01011780.1:370459-408768 GCA_013399915.1 Illadopsis cleaveri | reverse complement strand
AAAAAAAAAAAGGAGGAGAAAGGGAGTTAATGATGCGTAAAAAGCATTGAAATTTAATAACTGATTTTGCCTCCCATCTTTCAGTATGCTATTCAAAGTATTCCCTATAGGAGGAAAAACATGACAGATTTGAGATTGCCTCATGTTTGCAAACAAGTTTTTATTATCTTGATTCATAAACTTTTCTGTTACATCTGTTATTCTATATGCTCTGCGTTTGTTTTGGTAGTGCATAGAAGTAAGGGGGTTACTTTTATTTTTTAGTCCATGGAATCTATCATTGCACAACATTTAGCACACTGTCCTTGTTTGGCACTATGGTGGATTGTAACAGTTGTCCAGAATCTTGGAATTTTTGTAACAGTGAATATTTCTCTTTCAAGCTTTACTTTTCCAAAAAAGTTGCAGTTGCCTCAAGTCTGAGATGGGAATATTCCAAAGAGGCCTGTAAAATGTGATTGAAACAAAGGTGTAACAAGGTTTGAGAGAAAAACAGAGAACTACGTTGCTTGAAATGCTAACGGTCTTATAAAGTGGCTTTGATGCTTATTGTTACTTAGCCTTAGCAACAGAACTGAAGGAAAAAAATGTAATCCAAGCAATCAAAATTTTATCCATTAAGCTACCTAAAACCCAAAATCAAACAAAGGTGGATTATGACAGGAAATGAAGAAGAAATATATGCATTTGAGGAGAAAGGGCTGGGAGGGCTAGGAAATGAGGAGAGGATGAAGTAGTACAAAGTACTACTAAATGAATACTCTTTTACAGTGAGTTGTTTTATTTCTCTCTTCTAATTGGTAAGGATAACAATTGAAATGAAGTTATATATTTTAAAGAGCCTAAGCACATAAAGGTATATTTGATGGAATTACTATCATGGGAATATAAAGGGATACAAATGTCAGAAAAGTTTGCTTGTTTGTAAATGAAAGCTGGCTATAATGACAGCTATTAGATTGGATAGTTGTGACACAACAAATCACAGTTATAAGAAAGAGAAATAGATGGAATAATTTAAAGAAAAAACATACATTATTCTTTCCTACCCTTATAGATTTCCAAAATAAGTGAGTTTAAAGTATAACTTCATCTTTTTTTAACAAGCAATTTAATTGTCATTCCTTGCTATGTGCTCCTGCTTGAAACAAACTGCTGTCTCCAGGTGAATTACCAGTCACTTTTTATCAAAGCACCTTTTAAACTGACTTTTATCAATTCAGCACTTAGAGAAATTAAAAAAGAAGAGTCTTACTATTTCAGAATTTTACTTCTAGAAACATTGCAAATGCTGGAACCCATGGCAGGGTGAGGTGTTGATGCTTTTTTATGCTCTGAAGGAATTCTCTGAGATTCCAAAATTCCCAACAAAACTGGTGCATTTTAAAAAAAGGAATTTTATCTGCAATACACATTTATTTATCTAGCTTTTTTTATTAGAATGCATGGGGGGTGTGTTTGCTGAAATGCATAATCCTTTATTATAGTGATGTTAATTTAGGAAATGAAAATTGGGGAAAAGATATTTCAGAGAATGAAAATCATCTTAAAACTTTACACACAGGAAGAAATTAAAGGGGTGGCTGGATGGGTTTTGTCATTAACTCTTATTATGAAAACCTACTGAGACTAATACAAACAGACTGTAATAAGAGTCTTGAAAGCTGAAATATCACTGTTTCATCTTGCTATTTTCCTTCTTTCTATAATGCATTGTGAAAATTAAATTTTTTGTGTAATTTTTTTAAGTATTCCTTAAAAGTGAAGCCAAATTTTCGTGCATGCTAATGTACATAGGTAGTATATATGTAGTCTGGATAAAATAATTTCTCCAACATGTCATTTGATCAGCTTCATGTTTTCTTTTAAAGTGTTTTTTATTAAAGATGGGGACATACTAAGTAGCATGCCTGGTTCCTGCTGTAACACTGAAAATTTTGAGATTTTAAATGCATATTTTCATTGCTGAGAGTCATGAATTTTCATTGAAGTCACTGGAGCTTGAGTAAGCTCATCAGTATCATATTTGTAAAGTAAAAATCATCCTGTTGCATACTTAGGTTGCAAACAACCTAATTTGTTCCTGCTTTCTGGAAGCATTACTCTGTAGATTCTTGCAGTTCTCTTGTCTGCTTTTTATGATGTTATTTCTTCATTTCTGCTACCCTAATTTGCTGAAAAAATCAGAATCCCATAGCATGTATCCTGTAGCACCCTTCAGTTTAGTGATGGAAGATAAATTGAGTTTAAAACCTCTTCCTACATTAAAGTTTTTTCTATTTGTCTCAGAGCTATTCTGGGAAGACTTAATAATTTTGGAATTATATGTTTAATGCAGAGCTCCAACGTTCAGATAATTAGCGGCAATTTCCTAAATGTAACGGTAATACTAACCACAAAAATTATTTAATAGGAGCAACTAATTTTCAAAACAGTAGCTAAGGGCAGAGTAATAAATAACTACTACTGTGCCCAGATTTTCCTACATTATTAACAACAACATGTACAAATGTTTTGTTTGGTTTGTTTGCATACACTTATCAACCTTACCCATAAAATGCCGAGCGTGTGCCTTTTCCTAAAATAAGGTGGCTGGGTTGATTTTACTGGTGCTGTTATAAAGCCGCACTAAGCTGTTTGTGTTGAATTGTTGTCAGACTGGTGATGGACAGGTGTGCCAGAGGACACATGTGCTCACTCATAACTCCCATCTTCATGGCCTTATTGGCTGCTCGCTCATTTTTCTTCGTGCCACTGTGAAGGAAAGTGAGAAGAGAGAAAACAAGAGACATGGAAACAAAGAAAATAGGGAAGAGGATCAGAAAGAAAATGTCAGCTTAAATTTTAAGTCTCTAATGAACAAATCTCGACTTCAATTCATTTTTTGACTCATTTAAATACGTTTGATAATTTGATACTCCTGACCATTTAGCTCATGTGGAGCTGTTTGCATGAATGAAATATAAGATGAAACTCTGTACAGTTAATTCACTGTTTTCAAGTAAAACAGTGTTTTAGGATTTTTTAAGAGAAAATCAGTGAGAAATGAAAAAAAGAATAGAATCTCTTATACTTTGAAGATAGTATACTTTCTCATACATCTCATACATCATATGGAGACACAATAATCTTTTTTTTTAGAGCTTTTTTTATACAGCATCAGTCTTCAGTTTAATTGTATTTTAATGTGCTTTTGTTTCAAGCTACTTGTGAGAGACTTGAGCCTAGAAAGTGAGATCTTTAAATTAAGAAAGTATTCTGTGTACTGCAGTGCAGAGGTAGCATCAGCCCATAAATGTCCCAGATCTGTAAGGTGCTCAGAACCTTCTCCAAATAGGACTCCCTCTCAAGTCATGAAGCTAAAATAAGTGGATGGATTATATTAGAAGTGTCAGCAAAATTATTAATTGTTCTGTGATGGGGAAATAGAAATTCATGGACAAGGTCTTTAAATTATGGACAAATAAGGAAAAGCTATGACTTTTTTTCTACTGCCTCCTGTTTCTTTGATGTGCATGTAAAGCTCAGGACTGCACTCCACTTCTTGCTGAGAAAAGGAGAAAGCACAGAATGAACACAGCTCGTCATGGAATACTTCATTTTTAAACTACTTGGTCAGCCATGAAAAGACTTTAATAATGTTACTACAACAAGGAAAATAAAACTTCAGCAAAAGCAGGTTTATTAATTAATTTCATTTGCACACCATGAAAATACATTTCATTCTAAAGCAAGAATAAATGCCTGAAAAGTACACTGCCCTTCTGAAATACTCTTGTAAAACAGAGTGATAACTAGAGAAAAGAACAGTGACAGTTAAAATCACATTATGCTCATTCTATACCATTTTTCTGTGTTTTGCATAATGTATATAATGTTTAAAAGGATCTGGATCACCAAAGCTTGTCAGGTAGATACTGTTTTCAAAGCAGAGATTTTTTCTAATTTTTTATAAAAGTATGTGCAAAACCTGTCAAACTGAAAGCAGGGATGTTTTTCTAATTTTTTATAAAAGTATGTGCAAAACCTGTCAAACTGAAAGCAGGGATGTTTTTCTAATTTTTTATAAAAGTATGTAAAAAGAGTTTCACTTTTCTAAAAAGTCTGAAAGGTGCTGTGGAAAAGAGAGTCTTCTGGAAAGTATTTTTAAGGTATTAAGAACAAACAGTTAACGGTTTCTTGATGAATCATTTGAAAATATTCTGTCTCTGATTAAAAAGCCCTCAAGTATATTTGGTTTGAAGAGTCCAGGAATATTTAACAAATGTTTTCATTGCCTCCATCCATTTGGTAAGCTCTGCTTCATTTCCTGTGGCTCTGCTGAAATAAATATCTGATGGGAATGAACCACAAAAATATTTTGAACCCAGCTTGGAATATGAATAGAAGGAGAGGTGCAGATCAAGAACAAAATCTGTTTCATTGCTGTTTCACTGCAGATGCAAGTCAGAAGATTACCTCATAGAAGAATTTTTATAATTGCATCTGGAATACTTATGTATTTCTCTGAAAGAAAGTGAATTCACAGGAAGTTTCTTTGCAACGTCTTGTAATGGAAAATCACATACTCCTCGTGCATGCTTTGGAGTCAGTTCCTAATATTGTTCTGACTCTGTTAGAAATGTAGCCTTGAGAATAATGGTGGTCTCTGATGGATAGAAAAAATATTAAACTCAGACACAAAATAATAGGAATTCTAAGACAAAAATAAATCCTTTCTCTCCTTTATTCTTACTATCCCCAGGTGAACTAATGAGGATATTGAGCCTAGTAGGGTGTACCTTCCCCCTTGATGTGCTCAAAAGAGAGGATATAAACATTTTAGATTGTTCTTCAGATGAAGATAAGCATGAGGAACATTCTGAGTTGCAATGGAACGAAATCATTAAGAAAAGAATTTCTCTCAGACCATCAGAAATCACATAAAAATCCTATTAATATGAATATCAATTTTCTGATAGGGCTAGACATATTGACCTACAGATCTAAACAGGTTGTGGCCTTCTTAGAAGTAATTCTGACATTTTCTGAGAGTGTTTATTACTTAAGCATGATGTGTCAGTGAAAGACTAGGACCCACTGCCTCAAATCAAAGTAAAAATATGCCCTTTACTGTCAAGTTTTCCTTAACGATGGCCCCTCACCTCAGCCTGACCTTTCTCTATGTTCAACCCACAGAGGGCAGTGATGTGCAATTAATAATAGCTTTTCAGAGCCTTAAATGAAAACACCATCTGTTTTTAGCAGTCTTAGTGTGTATTTTTCGGAAGAACTGAAAAATTTTTTTCAATAACATTGAAGTCTTGGAATTTCTCTGGTTGAGTTTAGGGAATTAAAAAGCACAGAATTACAAAATTGGTTGTAAAAATTACATTCTGGGGAAATTTCTGGAGTTTTTAGTAGTAGTATTGCCTGGTAATAGTCTGCACTAGCAAATAGTAAACCATATACTGGGAAGCAATAGGTCTAAAGTAGAAATACAAATGCAAATCTAGGATGTGTTCTATTGTATCCCATGGTCCAGTCATCCTATAAAACTTATAGTATGGCCAACAAGCAATCCTCTTTTACCATTTCTGTCTGCATAAAGCCTACATGCAGCTAAACTCCTGAGGAGTAGCAGGAAAATGAGATTCCTGCCCTGACCAACAGCCAGAAGAATCTACCCACACACATATAGACAGGACCATTCACCAAACCCACAGATCTGAGCCGCCTTTTATGAGCCTGTTGGAGCACAGAGTTTGGCTGGGCCTTTGGTCAGCAACCAGCCCAGGCTGAAGAGAAATCTACACTCACTCACTTTTGCTGAGATGGTCTCAGCAAAAGAATAACCTCTTAAAAGCAGAAAAAAAGGTGACATTGTGACCTCCAGCCTCCTCTACACTGAGCATATTTCTGCTTGTCATACATCTCTTTTACATAACTCTCCTTTAGATTAATATACGTATACAAGAGTGAAAGAGATCAAAGGATTTCTGGATGCAATGGGCAGGTCAAAGCACAGAATAATTTTTCTATCCCCCTCAAGCCATATTTGTGTTTGTTTTAGAAGCAAACACATTCCAACGATATGAAAGAAATGCCAAAGCACAAGACAGATTCAAAGGTTGGAGAATGCAGAAAACAAAACAATAATTCATGAAATGAAATCTGCAAAGCTGCAAAGTGATGTTTCTCTCATGCCAAGCATGTATCCAGAAGTGTATAGCTTACAGCCCTGAGCCAAGCTAGTTTCCCTCTCTGAGTCTGGGAAGAGGAGGAAGGCCAAGTTTACTGCTTGTCTCCTCCTTTCCCACCTCCCCTTGGATGTTTGATGCAGACAATGTGTAGGGCTTACAAATTTGAAAGGACTTAGCACTCTGCATTGGAACAGCCTTCATACAGTTATGCAGTGGGTGAGGATGCTTTTGGCATGTAGAGCTGTTGCTGAGCAAGTGAAAAATGAGCCTTTCATGCTTTATGAAGTGCTACTGTGGTGTAGGAACTCCTTCTGTGAAACCCAGACAAGAACAGAGATGTCTCTTCTGCATTTTATTTGTGTACTCATATTCAGTAATTTGTGAAGCACAAGGAGATTGCAATAAAGTTTCCATCTGGAAAAATTCTTCTTAACAAAAAATATTTCAGTCTCTCGCTGTATAAAAAATTCCCCAGTACCCCTAACTGCATAAAGATTTGATACTTTATGGCCATGATACCATATACAAATTGATTGCTACAACATTTTTACGGGTTATTTCTAAAGAAATATGTGATCCCTATCACTTGTGACTTGTACCATCCTTTATTCAAAAATCAATGTGATAAACACAATGTTAGTGTGAACAGAATGTCATGTAATGAAATATAATGTGAAATCAATCAAAATCTGGCTAGCAGCAGACATGAGGCTCATGCTCTGGTTGACTGTAACATTTAACACCTCCAGATTTTATATAAATACTTATCTCTATGTTTTTTAAAAAGATTCAGCTATCTCCATACATTCAATCTTAAATACATCTAATTTTTGTAATAGATTTGAGGCTTTATGTTCAGATAGAAAAATTTTTGAATTTTTCTGTCATGCTCAAATGCACGAATATAAGGCAAGTTGCTTATCATTCAGCATTATTTTAATCTACTTAATTTTAAGTTTCCTAAATTCACTAATTCTAATTCAGTTAATTCACTAATAAACAGCACTGAGCTACTTTTGTAAAATTAACCAGTGATTTATTATAAATAATATTCATGAAAATTGTTTGTATTCCAAACAGATGTCAAGGGCAGACAGAAAGGGCCCAAATACAACAAAGGGATAAAATGTTTAAAAGTGCATTTTTTCTAAGTTTTGGGGTTGTATTCTATGTTGGAGAATACAACTGGCAAAATGTAATTCATCATAACCGTCCATTTTATTCATGTCATGAATAGGTGGAAGATGTTTGCAGACTAAACAAACTGCTCCAGTAATAAGAAATAATCTCTTGGAGGCTTTTCAAAAATATCAGAATCAATGGAACAGATTTAGCTGAGCTATTGAAAAAGTAGTTGATCAACAGGAATATTAGGAGTAAGTTTAAAATAGATTTGCCACTCTGTTTTACCACTTTTGAAATCAGCTTCAATTACTACCCTCTTTGAACTCAGTGTTAATAGAGAGCCCTCTAAGCTGTGTTTCTATTCTGAAATGTACATAAAAGTTTTACAAAAGGTCTTACTCTCATTCTGCTTCCAGTCCCCCTTAATTGCACTGATTATAGGCCCAAAAGGGGCTTCTTCACTGGAAGGGGGGTTGGTTCCTGGAACAGGCTCCCCAGGAAAGGGATGACAGCACAAAGTATGTCTGAGTTCAAGGAGCACTTGGACAATGGTCTTGGTCATGGTTTACTTTCAAGTACTTCTGCAAGAAGCAAGGAGATGGATTTGAAAATCATCATGGGTCCCTTTCACCTTGAGATGATCTATGGTGCTATGACTCTGTTAAAAGAATGCACTGCTGATGTGGTGGCACACGGAGTTAGGAGTCTCATTGGGAGAAATTAATTAAGATCATAACCAGTTGTCATCAACTCTGGAATTAGTGGTGCAAAGAACTACTAAAGTCCTGTTATATTATTTTCACTTTAATGGACTGTGTCATTTGCTTTAAACAAATGAGATATAACTGAAGGAGCAATGCCTAAACTTGCATCTGTAGGTACTTGTGGGCTCAGATATCATGACTTTAAAAGGGCTGCTATCACCACTGCTCTAATATTGTTAGCTATGTGCAGAAATAGTTATTCAGCTGGATATCTATGACTTTACATAAAGTTATGGAAATTCATCCCTGTTTTTTTTCTTTCCTGTTTAGCATTTCAAGTTAAAGTTGTCATAATTTTCAAAATTCCTCTACTGTTCATTATGATTTTCCAGAGCACCCTTGCCAAGCTGCACTTCAAGTGTCTCTATGCTTTGTTAGGTCTGAGGACCTCCTTCTAAAAGATATCAACACTTCTGTGAGTTCCCTGATTCACAAAAACTAATGTAATATTTGTCTACATGCTTGTCTGCACTTTCTTATTCAGAATACAGTATCTAAAGCACCAAGATTCATTTTCTCATCATAAATATGCATAAGACATTCTTATTAACATAAATCTGATCTAACAGGTTTACCATGGATAAAGAAATGTGATTAATTTTCTTCCCTGCCTATTTTACTGCTGTGTCTATTTTCCTTAGATTTTGCTTGTTCATGTACTACAGTTTTAGAACCTTTGTTATGCATTATATTTAGCTCCTTGATGCATCTCACAGTGTTTTATCTTAACCCCAGGTGGAGTACTAATGGCTTTTGCTAAGAAAAGAGTAGAAAAATATTCTTATTTGCAGTTTGATTGGTTAGTCAGATGGTCACAAAGAAAAATAGATCTAGATAAATACAAAACTTTTGCAAATATTTCCTTTTGATGTCATCGTATATATGTGTCATCCCTTCACAGCAAGGAAAATTGGTGTATCTGCATTCTAACACTACCATTATAAAATGAAGCATGTTGTTTGCTGCTGACTTGGCGGATATGTAGTAAGATAAGAGGTCAAAAGAAAAGCTTTAAAATATATTGGTGCACTTGTGAGTCAGAGTATTCTTATTTACCTTCAAATAAGCTATACTAAATCTATGGTTATCACATATTTGTTAGTTTTTCCTTCCCTTTATCACCATTGTCACAACCTTTTAAAGATAGATGGGTACAATTTAAAATGGTAGAGTAGCCTTGCATCCAGTAATATGTTCTAAAAACAAAGAACAGTTTTGTATAAAGTTAAATACAACTCTAGCAAAATGGATGGTTTTGAAGTTCAATCACACACAGAGTAATTTCTCTACTGAGATTTTATCTGTTATTGATGGTTGTTATTTGCAGGGTACTCATGTAATTTCATTACCTTTCCTATTACCCTAGCAAAGGATCTGTTTTCCAATTCTTGACACAACTGCATGGGCGACTTCAAATCTTCTCTCTGTTTTGTTTGGTTTGGGTTTTTTTCCACAAAACTTGTGTTTGATAATCCATATTTGCATGCATCTTACGACATATAATTTATTCAAATTTCAGACTGATGATGGGATTGCGAAAATATGGAGTGAATCAGGAACACATGATGATGAGTGGAACAAAGTCATGTTACACTTGGGGAAGTTAAGGAATTTTGAAATTATCTTTGAAGGCATTCGTACCAGAGACCATATAGGAGGAGCATCAGTAGATGACATAGAGTTCCACAACTGCACCACAGGTAAGTTCAAGAGGAAAATTTCTAGCGGAGTGTTACATGAGATGTAGGAAGTTCTTGTTTGTTTATAAATACATCATTATTTTACTATTTTCATCATAATTTCACTGCTCATAAAATCAGTTATGAATAAATTGTTTCTGCCCTTGTAACTTTAATACTCTTCTCTGCACATACACTCATGTTGTGTTCTCACACTAAATCATGGAAGATAATTCCAAGAAATTACTAAGGTTTTTTTTCCTTTTTTTTTTTTTTTTTTGTAAGAACTTTCTTTCTTTAATCCATTGGTAAGTTATTTAGTCTGTGATGTTGTATTTCATAACATAAACATTTTGAGTAAATTATGTCCGATTGTATTATATGAAGCCTGTGGTCTTTGTGTTTTGTTATAAAGTCTCTTGCCATAATAAGTGGAAACTTAAGATGAACCTTTATCAATATTATTTTTCCCAGTTCAGTTGAAGTGTTATGGTCAGCAAAATAAAACATTTGACTCCTTCACAGAATACTCTATTTAGTTCATGTCTCTGTGGACATAGGCTAAAATAGGAACAAAGTTTAAGGTTTTTTTTCCTTACAACAGCAACAACAACAGCAACAACCACAGCAACAACAACAACAACAACACCAAAAAATCCCCAACAAACCACCAAACAAACAGTAAAAAATGAAACTCTTAAACCCAAGAAGATAAATACTGACTAGGTAGATCATGGCTTCTCTCAGGAAAGTATGTGCACTTTCTATCTTGTAGGAAACACTGTGAAGCAACATAAGTGGTTTTGTTAAATGAGGTGATAATTGCTGATGCCACATATCAATCCTGTATGAGTTTTGTGGTGGTTGTTTAAGAAAGCTTTAACCTCCTGCCATAGACTGGATGCCCATCATCAACTGAAAGATGAAAAATGAACTTCTGAAGAACATCTTTTGATCTAATTTCATCTAAAAAATGAAGGGTTTGCATTCAGAAATTGTTGTATAATTCAAAGAATGGAAACTTGACACAATCTGAGACCTTCTTCAGAACTGCACTTTAATAAAACCCTAAGGCACACATACTTTTAAAAGCTCTACAAAGCATGTGAGCATTAGTGTGCCCCTTGTCTTTTTTCGAAGTGTTCCATTGTCCCCATTGCTGTGCATGTGATTTTTCTCCAAAAAATACAGGTAGGTGACGATGCCCTGGTAGAAGATGATTAAGTCAATATTTATCATCTTGAATAATGAAGTGGATGCTGATCCCTCTTGCAACTTGTTGCTAGTTGCATTCACATGTATTAATTCATACCAGTGGGGTCTAGTTAAACCACATTTCTGGGATTCTGTTCTGTTTCAGGGCTAGAAAAATTAGACACTTCTTTTCACAGTCAGATGCATTAAGATATTCAGGAAATAAAAATAGTAGAGTATGTCCTCATGCACTGCAACAGTAGAGTTTATTTTTTTAAGGAAGAAACAATATTTCTGTTAAGTTCATAAAGATGGCATCAACATATCTTAATATAGTGTAAAAATATTTCTTCTTACTCTTAAGTCCACATATTATATAATAACCTGAAAAATGACGTCATATAAGCATAACTGGAAATATTCCAGAGTTGTCATTGCAAGGAAGGAAATTGCTTCAATAAGGATTTGGAAAGCTGTCATATGAAGGATCCTCAATCTCTTAAAATGTTAAGATTGCTGAAATTTACATTGGTATTAGTCTATGACCCCACAAATCTGAATGTCAACAGTGTTTTATAACAAGTCTTGCATTAAAACACCTTCACAATGAAAGAGTTCAGAAAGTAACTTGGTTTATTACTTTATAGCAACTATTTGTTTTACAGCACTGCTTCAGGAAGAAACTCTATTGGGAAAGCAGTTGCACTAAGTGCTCCAACTACTTTCACATACTGTTTCAACATAGTCATATTCCTGCGTATTTTGCAGAAAATTGTGGTTTATGAAGATGGATGATTCAGAGGAGGCTTTTCTCATAGAAGTTCAATATGTACAATTGAAGCTCAATATGCAATACAAATTTTTTAAAGATTGATTTAGGGAAGTTGGAGACCAAGGTGCTGATCCTTTATAGAGTTGTCACTTGCATGGTCATTGCTTTTGCACTCTAATAGGGTACAGTCTTTATACACTCAGGAATCATTTCCTTACAGCATCTCTGGTGGGGTATGCTAGGTACAGCAGGGTTATCATTAAAGTTTAGGTGTATGTATCCTATGAGAATGTGTTTATGGTCATGGCTTTGCTTTCCAGCTGGATCAGAGGCCTATCATTTGTTCACTTGTCAGCTGTATCTGTGTGCATCTGTGAAAATGCACGTCTGTTAAAAAAAACCAAAACAAGCAAACAAAACCTGAATTAACAACCCACACCCCACTACACCTTACCCCACCTCTACCCTGATTTTCTTGTCTGTATGAGGATACTTAGCCTCAAAACAACGTTAAAAGGGAATAATTTAGTGCCTTTTGTGTCAGCTCTGCACTCTGCATATGATTTTTTGCCTTCTATTCCACAAGTTGATACCTGCTTGCTTAATTTTCTCAAGACTTTTGGTATGCTGACCTTCCTGTTGGCATGATGACACGAAGGAGCCTGGTCTGACCTTTCTCATTCTTGTTGTTATTGATTCTTTACCTTTGTACAACAAACAAGCAAAATACATTTTGCCAGTTTCTCAAAAATAACATTTCCCACCTGACCCAAGCCTGGGGCATTCAAGATAGAGAAAGCATGTCATGTACAGATTGTATTTTTTGCAGCACAGAGTTCACAGTTTTATTGTGTCTGTCGTAACAAAGCTAAAAGTCAGCAAACACAATCTTACTGTGGCCAAACTCAAAAAGAAGGGTAGCATACAAAGCAGAGGGGGAACAGGGTCTTCTGATCAACAAAATGACTTGATTTACAGCACTTTTCCATGTACAGTGTTTGTAGCTGTAGGATTGCTGGGCTAGACATATGACGAGAGTCCTCCAGCGCAACTGTAGCTGCATTTGTATTTTCTACTTGGTCTTATTTTGTGAAACTAAAATCTTACATATTATGAGTATTCTGGACACATTAATTACATTAACAGTGGAATATAACATGCACAGAAAAAACAAGGAGATTGAAGATAATTAAAACTTGAAAATAGGTTTAAAATAAAAAATAATGGAGTTTAAATGAGAATGCCTTAAATTGCATGGGGAAAATAACTGAATATTTAGCTGCTTCTCAGCAGAGAGAGTTTAGTGGTGAAAACTAATGTAAGAGCAATTCTGGAGCTTTCAAGTATTTTGGGATAGCCTCTTCCTCACAGACTATCCTTTTGGAAGCCACTGAATGGTATTCCTGGAACAGGGTTTACAGTCAGCACAATAAAATAATTGTCTCTGTGTAGAAATTATGAACTCAAGTTGAGACAGTGAAAAGGGAGCCCATGTGATATTTTTACATGTGAATATTAGATCTGTTTTCTGCAGTATGGTAATATTAAATGGTTATATCTTTGTTTAATATATCTAACTACTTATTTTATTTTACATGTATTTTCCTTCAGTTTGCTTCCATACTGTGTGTCATAAGCTGTATACATCACAAGAGTATCTGCACTGAGGTGGATTCTTTGCTCTTCACTTACATAGCTGTGATGTATATAGCTCATTTTATATGAGGATTTTCAACTCATTAAGAGAATCATTTCACTATTTCCTTTTAAAATTTAATTTGTCAACAGCTGCTATATCATAGAATAATATAGAGTAATACAACTGGCTCTATTTATTATGATCTCACCTTTTGAGGCCCTTTCCTTCAAGGCTCATTTTTCTCAGGTCTCATTAATTTCTATGGAAGTGAAGGATGAGAAGAAACTGTGGGTTTATTGGAAACAGGAACTCTAGGAAATATTGTCAAAGATAGAATAAAACAAAGATATAAAAGTCTTACCAGTTGGTTTTGAGAGGGTAACAATATTCTGGTAACAAAAATAGGCTAAATTCCAAATCTGATACATTTTATTTCACAGTTTAAATTAAAAAATACGGAAAATAGTGAAGTTACATTACAGCTAGAAAAAGAATTGTTCTTAAATTAACAGATGTATTGATATTTTTTTCACCTTCTTATACAATAGTTCTTTATAAAACTTTATTGAAACTATGTTACCTGAATGGGGCTTACTGTCATCATTTCTTGTGCTTCTTTATAATTGACTTTGACCCTGCATTAAGTTATTTGCAAGCTGGAAAAAAAAGTTTCCATTTAATGTCTTTGTTTACCTTAATAAAAAGGTAAAATATTTATGAGGGTCATGCAGAATAATTCCTAATGATAAATTTATTTTTTACACTTACGACATTTAACTTCATGATAATGTGGTCTACCCTCATTAAGGAGCACTTTGAGCATTATTGATCTCCTTTCCCAGCTGATGGCTCACTGTCATATAATAGTGAATCAAGAGCACAATTTCTCTAGGCATGCTGTTACCAGAAGTCTGATTTTTGTGTGTCTATAATTTTAAAGAAAAGGAATTTTGTCTCAGGTGCACAACAGCAAGTGTAAGCATGGACATGTACATGACTCAGCCACATCATACATACTGATATTGGTACTGCAGGGCACCACCTGAAAGACTAACAAGGGAAGATAAATGAAAATAAGAGAATCATAACTCTGAATTGAATTTTGAAGGAAATTTCCAGACCATTTTGATATTTAGTTGATTTATATAACTTTTCAAGGTCTGGGAATTCAGTGCCATAGAAATCCAGAAATAAGACAGAACCATTACAGCTCCACTGATATTTCTCAGCTGACTGCAATCAGACCTCACAACCTTATCTTCTGATGTTACAATTATATTTAGTTTTTAAAAGAAAGAAAAGTAAAAATTCCACAATCTATTAATAGGAAATTGCTTCACCAAATTGAGCTGAAGAGAAAATTTCCTTAAAATATAATAAAGCTTGCTTTCCTGGAGGAAATCTTTTTATTTCCTTTTCTCCTCATACATTTGTATTCCTCCTCACCTACTGTTCATGGCAAAAACCATAGGTGAAGGTACTGAAATCCTTTGAACAACTTTACTTCCATGCTCATAAACAAGAAGCTTTGAAAATTTCGGCAGAAAAATCCTTTCTCATTAGAATTCCATCCCAGCTTTGCAGATCAGAGGGACAATAACTAACACATCCCAGTGTTTGTGTATGTAGGCCAGCTTTTTTATTTTTAAAACAAGACATTGTTTCCTTTGAATCCTCAGCTATGTATCATGCAAAGTTTTATGTTTAGTGGAGAATTTAGTTCCTTCTTCTCAAACACTTGAGAGAAGTTCAAGCTCTGATAATAGAAGTATTCAGTACAAATTTGGCCCTGAAGTGAGAGGGAAGGGAATTCAGACAGAGAAAAGTGCCAGAACTAAATTAGTCACTAAGGATATTCACTGATGTTCAGACAGAATGTATGCCCAGTTTTTTAATTTTCTTTTTTTACCCTTCAAATATTTTAATGATTCACAATATCTTTCACTTGTTTTTATAAATAGGTCAATGTCAGGGTATTCTGTCATGGGGCACTGGCATCACATGGCTAAAATGTCTCAGTAAATGTGCTGAAATCAATTATTAAGTTCTTATTTGTTAGTTTAATATTTGTATTTTATCCTTACAAGGAAATTATTCTTTGATTTCATTGTGAGCTGTCAATTTAAAATTTTCTGCTATTTACTGAAACTTCTTCATTACAGAGAAGGAAGCTCATTTTGAGAAGTCTAGAAATTTTGGTAGCTTTAACTTAAATTGACTTAGTGTAACATACATTAACATGAATGTAATTTATCATTTGAGGGAAAATTTTACGGAACTCAGATCTCATTACACTCAGCAGAGGGTGCAGGTATGCACAATTTGGTTCTAGACAAGAAATAATCTCCCTTTTAGCAACGTGAAGATCAGCCACAGATGCCCTTCAGAGCACATCCCTTCCATATGCCCTTGTAGGAAGGACTCAGTGAGAAAGGCAGCGTGCTAAGGGCAGATGTGGAGGAAATCCAGCCTCCCTCAACCCAGTTTGCCAGGGCTGCCAGTTACACTGGAGGAAGATGTGAATTCCTGCACAAGTCCTGTTACGCTGAAATTCTTAAACTGCATTGACTATTAAGACTTTCTAGAAATGTTTGAAAAATATAAATTAATTTTTACAAAAGGGGCAAATATGATACAGTCTGGATTCGGGGAAAAAATTGCATTTGACAACCTTCTTTGAAAAAATTTAAAAAATGGAATAAAGGAAAATATGGCACCAGCTTGAAAACCACAGAATTGTCTCGGTTTTATTGCATTGTCCAGAAGTCATTGACATATCTGTAAACTAGGATTTCTGTTTCTGCTTATGTAAAAATGCATGAGCTTAACCAAAAGATTTGTTCACCATCTTTCTGCAGCTCTCAGAGATGTCTTAGGAATGCCACAGATTTTGAATATGAGAAACAAGAAATAAGTTTTACCTCATTTTCCTTGAAGAAACCTCAGTGGCATTTTAAGTTTCTGTTTATCTCACAGGAAACTTTTGAAGAAGAGCTACTGACTCCAAAGATAATGTGGTTTGCTAACACATGGTTGTAAACTCGGATTTTCAGCATAAAATTAAAATCTCGGCATTTTGACATTTACTTCACATATTTCTTACTCTTCATATCCAGTGGTAGATTTTTTGACTCCACCTATTTCAAATGGGCCACAAGAGAAGGCTTTTTATGGCTACTAAAAAATACAGGGTAGAGGTGAATGGATTTTCTATCTTTTTTTTTTTTTAACTTACAATCCTTGTCTGTAAAGTAGGTACTAGAAGAATGACCCCTGTCCCAGCCTGAGTTCATTTTCATGTAAAATTACTCTAGAAAGTAGGCATCCTTCCAGTACAGCCAAACTGCATGTAACCCATCATACACCTCCATGCAAGGTGACACTCAAGATGAATTCCACATCTGACAGCAATTCTGCAGAGACAGGGAGAGCACTCAGCTGAAGAAGTGTTTCCTTGTTGCAGATAATTGCAGCTTGCACTATGTGCTCTACTCCATTGGTCTGTCACAACAACCCCTGTGGACCACATTAGGACAAGTCCATGTTAAAAAAATGAAATATTCATATGAAAGGCTTCTAAGATACCTGTGATAACTGGAGAGTGCTGTGATTGAGTTATTTTGATTGATTCTGCATCGCAGTGGAAGCAATAGTTTGACAGTCACTTTTAGTGTAGATATCATTGAAAAGCTCTAAAAATAATCTATTCCTCTGAACTTTCTGAGGTGCAATGTAACTCTGCACTGGAATTATGATAGAGGACAGACAGGGAGGGGGAAAAGGACCAAGTAGAGATATTGTGTCAAATTGTTTCAGGAGATACTTTTATCTGGTTGAACATGTTCCTAATTACTGGGAAATAGGATTTTTCTGCAAAAGTATATCATAATTTCTGCTTTATTTCCACTTCTCCCTTTCTTTGACCACTTGCAGATTCCAAAGAGATAAAACCTAGAACAACCAGACCCTCATTGCTCAGTCCTCAGTGCTTCTCCCTTGAGTATCTTTTGATATTAAGCAAAATATGGTACATCCCTATAAGAGTACTATGAGTATGAGATCCTTATCCTGCTGATACACTGCATGCCAAAAGCTGGTCTTTCTGTCCTTATCAAATATAAAAGCTTCTGTCCTTGTCTCCTGTGGATTTATATACTCCATGATAACAGCACTAGAAGTTAAAGAGAATTTTCTTATCTTTTGTATTGCTTGTGCCAGAGCCAGTTCCGCATTTCCAGAACTATAAATAAATTTTTTATTCTTTGAGGCTATCAGGGGCCTTAGCACAGTACTTATTGCTTTGAACAGGTTTGGGTGGTCCTTTGGCAGAATTTTGTATCTACAAGTCAGAGTCTCTCCTAATAGTCAATGTAATTTCTTAGATCTACTGTTTATGTCAGAGTCAAAACATATCTTTGAATTAAGTCTTGCCTTTTGAGTGATATATTCCATGACGAGAATTGTCTATGGTTTTAAAATGATAAAAACTCTTGTTTGAAATTATATCTAGCTTGCTTGAGCAGAAACTTTTCATCTAGTTTTCCTTGCAATAGATTTCCAAGGTCATCCATGGAGGGGAGCATTATTGATGAGTTTGCTAATACAATTCTAATGTTCTATAAAAACTCATGCAGAAAAGAGTACTGAGCAATTGAGGTAAGCAAATGAAAAACTTGATGAAAATTGTGTTTCATAATTTTTGAATCTCAGAGTAAAGTTGAGTAATGAAACCTATCAGGAGTGTGTATTTCATAAATTCCAATTTAAACAGAGGGTGAAAGTTGCAAATTAAATTTCCTTTAATTGAATAATATTTTCAACAAGATGTTTTATTTTTTTTTTTAATCTTCGATTATTCCTGTATCTCAAGTGTTGTGAAAGAGAGGAGAGAAGTGGTTTAAGTACTCCCACTAAACAATACAATTTAAACAACCAAAAATAGAAAGGGATGAATTTTCAACTTAAATTTGAAAACATTTTTACTCAGGAAGGACAATAATTTCTAAAAAGGCAAATAGTGGGAAAAAGGGCTCATTTCAATTGAATATACATTGTATGTTATGTTTCATTTCACACTCCTGACATGATTGTGTTGTACTGTTGAGTGAATGTCTGTGTTTCTCTTGGAGAGCAGAAATGAGACTCTTGCTAAACAGCAGCTCAGTGCATTTGAACTTGGGGTACCCCCTGTTTTCCAAAACAGCTCAAGGCATTATTATAATCTCATAATAATTTGGAATTCATCCTATGCCCTTCAAAAGCACAGAGCATTGGCCAAACACAGCCTCTGACAACCTATGTCTTCAGTGTTGTAATACTAGAGCATCTCTTCATGTGTGATCAATCACTTGCATAAGTTTTTTAAACATTTCCTTTGTGTCACCAAATCTATGATATTTAGTGCTATCTATTAAACTTAAATATTTTTGGCCTTATCCATTTCGTTTCAAACAATAAAGATCTATAGCCTATAGGACTGATATTTGACCTGTCTAGTTCTTTCTGTGATTTTAGATGTAATGGATACCACAGGATTATTTACATCTTACAAAGCATTGGTGCAAGTAAGCTCCTGTATGCAGAGAGTCAGAGAAATAGTCACTGACCTGTTGCTGTCCTCTAGTTGCAAACTTAAAGGAAATAAGAATGGTTTTGTGAGTTCTTTCATAGTCAGGCCTTTCCTGGTAAACGGGAAAAAGAAGTCTCAGTTAATAATGTTTTATTTATCAGCAATCTCCAAATAAATCTTGTCATGTCTATAAATTCTGTGTCCATTATATGGGTTAGTCTTCCACAGATAACATATACTGGAGATGGGTATAAAATAAATACAGCTGCAGCTTGTGCTGTATCCACAACAGAGTCACAATTTATTTGTGGTATGCATGATGTGCACCTGTGTCTTGTGTGCTTTCTACGTGTATAAAAACACACAGGTGTCCTTACTAGGGAAGATCTTTGCTGGTATTCTGAGAATTGCATTGGCCAGAACAAAATACATAGAAAGGAAAGCAAGTGTATGTAAATGCAAGTTCTGTGGCAACCATCATTAGCATGTTTATTTCGTAGGGTTTAGTGATCCAGAAGTCAAGCCAGCTCTATTGGCCTCTTAAAAACTACTTAGAAGATTATATGGCTCTTTGCTGCATCAATACAAAATTGTACTTAGCTGAAAAGTGATATCCTGTATATGATTTTTCCTTTTCAAGTACTGCCATTTCATTTGGTGAAGGGATTTGCATAACATGCAGTCATTAGCTACTACTTCACCTAAAATATGTCTTGTGTAGTTTCTTGTGGCCTCCTGGCTTTTTGGAAAAGGTGCGGTTCTGAGGGGAAAACAAAATAAATGGACACAATAAAACATTATATTTTTCCGTACCAGAACAATAGTTTGGTTATGTTTGTTGGTTTGTTTTTTTTGATTTATAAAAATTTAATCCCCAAGTAAGGGATGTACTTTTATGTAAGGGAGAAAAGTGATTTATAAGGGTATATATGCTGCTGCCAGATAACTTTAACCTATGGGAAAATAAATGGTTTAATTGCTCCACTGATTCTTATTAATTTAGTTATTTCTATATTGACCTAAAGGTTGGTTATCATAAACGATTCAATTTTTATCTGTGCTTGTGTTTTATATTCTATATTATTTTATTTTGGTTTGGGGTGATTTTTTGGTCCCTGTAGTGTTTTATTTCTGGGAAAGGAATGGATTGTGGTCTTTTGACCTGCAGCATATCTTATATAGTATTCAGATCCAACAGATTTTTGGACTGAGTATCTGGAGGAGAAGAAAGATCAGAACATAATGAAAAACAAAATTAACTAGCCCAAGAAAGGTCCAAGAGAGCTGGAAATTAATAAATTTAGTTGCAGCTTTTGTTCTCATTGAAAAAACCAAACCCAAACAGCTCCCACTCCCTACACCTATTGTTGTAGCTCTGATCCATTTCTCTGTTACTCATGCTATGCCTGTAGGTCAACATTCCATACCTGTAAGGATATTTTTCATTATGTAAAATTATGTTTAGAGGTGAATAAACTTTTAATTTTTCAGTTTAGGGGTTAAACCAAAGATTTGGTCAGGTCAAAACACAACATTTATAGCTTTTTCAGTAAGTCCAGGATACTGTCTGGTCAATAGTTTTCTTAATTTACAATGGAATGTTTTCTTTTTATTTTGGACATCATAGCTCTCTGCAAATTTTTCATAGCATGTTCAGAAATGAGGCTAGTACATATCAAAGACATTTCAAATCCCTGTAATTCCTCTCATTCCCATTTTGTGAAAAAATGCACATTTGAGGATATTTAACTCTTTTACTCCTCTGGCATTTCCATACATGGCATCAGCTCATTCTTTTGCTTGCTGTAGTTTAACTCATCCATTTTAATGTTGTAGCTTTTCAAAGATAGTTTCAGAGTAACACCAGCAAAGTACAACTGCAAAGTACAACTGATAACTTTTTTACATAATCTTTGTCTTAATTTGTTTGCATGTATTCATAATTAGATTTCTTTTCTCTTTCTTGAGCACTTAAGAGAAGAGACACGAAACAAAATTTTCCATATTTCTTCACCAGTTTTTTTTTGCTTAGAAATAGTTTTTCTATATGTTTGGATTTTCATGGAATGCTGTGAGTTAGGTTGTTGGGAAAAAAATATAATATTTATATCCTATATATAATCAACCATCGTCCAATACAGTTATTATTCTACTGACTAGTCATCAAAGTACAGATGAAGAATATGATCAGATGAAAAGCTATATATTTTTAAATGCAGTCCCAACGCAACCAACACGCACAAAGAAATAAGACTTAATGAAATTTTCTCATTTTATCTGAAATATCAGCTTAAAAATAAAGCTATTCACTAGGAGACATTGTTTTGCTTTATACTAAAACTCTCTGGAGTAACTGTTCTCCAAATTCAGTACTGATAGACACAAACTCAGATTTTGGCAACACTGTAATTTTGAGGGCAAAAATTAAAAATGGACAAGATAATATTTTAAATGTCCTCTCTTTTTCTTACATAAAGTAGTTTCTAACATATTTTCCCATATGTTCTTCAGTGTACTTTTTTCTGATTAATTTTTTTTTTATATATTATATTTGCAGAGTATCTTGTAAAAATGTAACATCTAAGCTATGACTTCTGTGTGAACTTGTCTTTGGCTTTGGATTTGCTGACACTGAATTTGCATTTTATGGTTCAGTTGCACCATATTTCTTGTTTTGTTTTAATTCTTAACTGGTATAGGAGTTTTGGCCAGAATGAGAGTACCATGGAAATTTGACTTTTTATGCCATAATTCTGGATAGAGTTTAGGATATTTGGTTACACTGTGCAATGCTAATGCCACTATGTTGATTTGAAGGAGTTTGTTTTCTCTCTGCCAAAGACTGTAGCAGAAAAACCATCATTGTCATAAATGTAACCTGATATCCCTAAAAATTACATATAAATAAGGTCTTACACCAAGAAGATAAAAATCATGAATATGAAAATTTGCGTTTATGACATTCACACCTGCAGAGATAAAAAGTTTCATTATGTCTGTGTTAGGCTCACATGTTTTGTTTTAGGATAACCAAAGAGATTAATAACATTATTAAATACTGGTTTATGGCATGTTTGAAGTACTATAAAGTTCCTTGTTTTTTAAAAAAAGAACAACTATAATTAAGCATTAAATATAAATGATAGAGTAACATAACACAACATAACATCACATAATGTTGCTCTGTCTAGGTAATGGTGTGGAATATGATCAGTCACAAAGCCATGGATTTTCAAAAGTTACTTCACCATATGGTCATAATGCACCCCTTTCATATGCAGTGAAAATTACTGTATGCTAATGGATCTGCAATTACCTATTTTCTGTCATTTAAGCCATTGAATAACTTAAGGAAGTAGTTTAATTTTCCAATGCATCATTTCCGGTGCAGAGGAGGAAGTGGGGATAAGGGTTTTACACTCTTCTCAAAGGTACTTACTGACAGAAGGCAATGGGCACCAATTCAAAAACCAGGAAATTTCACGTGAACACAAAACCACTTTACTATGAGGCTCACCCAACATAAGTGATTGTCCAAAGAGGTTGTTGAGTCTCCATCCATTGATATCATCCAAAACCCAACTGGACATGGTCCCGCACGACCTGCTGTTCCAGAGGTGGCTGGAGCAGTGGGTTGGACTAGAGGGGTCTTGAGAAGTCTCTGCCAACCTCAACTATTATGTGGCTTTCCAGAATTTAGAATGAGCCATACTAATGAATTGTTGGTGGTATCTCCAATCTGGTTTTATCACATCATTTTGGAGATGTGTGAAAATTGCCTTAACCATCACAAATGCTTCAGTCAATTTTTTTCTCAGGAGTCTGCTCCTCTGCTGATGCTTCTCTGCCACATGGATTGTCTGTAAAAAGCAGCCATAGCTTTTCATGTATTCAAGGCATTTGTGACAATTTGTTTGTGGTGTGGATCCCCTGACATTAATCAGATCAAACTGACAGTGAAAAATTAAAAAAAACAAATAATGACACATATATCAATTTGGAATGATTTTGTGTGTGAGTGTGTGTGTGTGTGTGTGTGTGAGTGCACTGGGGCTTCTGTATTTCAAAGCTGAAAATTTCAGTATTGAGGTTCTGCCGGCAACCAATGTTAGCAGTGATTTTTTTTCTTCTTTTTTGTACTATCCATTTAAAATATATGGATTACATTTTAACACTGTATTGTCACTCTATTTAATATTACTTTGAGTACATGTTGAAACTAAACCAAAAGTTTAGTTCTCTTTTCCTATTCTTCTTCAATGAGAATGCAGTTCCTCAGTCTGTAAAATTCAGTAAGTACCACTATCTGAGGAGATTAATACCCTGACAACAATAACAAGTCCTCTGGAAATATGGGCCTGCACAAAGGTAAATATCATGGTGTTCTGATCGGACTGTATTTAAGAACATGCCACATTTTAGTCATGTTTGAAGGAAAAAATGAAACACATTACAATGAATACAGTCAAACTAAATTCTTCTAAATGTCTTTTTGCAGAACTTGAAGCTCTAGACTGAAAGGCAATCTAAGGTTATCAGAGTGCTTTTGCATTGTTGCATTTGAGGTTATCAGAACTGTTTCAATTACTGTTGGCTGAAATTATGCACACAGTGCACTGAACTAAAAAATAACTTGTGTAAGTTCCATTATAGTCTTACAGTCCAGGGATGGCTGAATCTCAATACTCTGGATTTGAACCTAATGTTTTATGTGCAAGTTACTAAGTTACTCTCATTTTATGAGATGATTTTCCCTCACCTTCAGAGATAAACAAAACTGTTGTAAAACAGATTTGTATATTAAATACCGTAAGAGAAATTTCTCGGTGGTTCACACAATCAGAGCAGCAGTTTGTCTAAACTCTTCAAAAAAAGGTTGAATGTCTTATAAAGGCCCTAAAAGTTTATTTATTATGCAAATGTTTATAACAGTGATTTTTCTCAGTTTAAAATGTTATTTTCAAAAAAATATAATTATGAGCAGAATAAAACCTTTTGCTTGTCTACTTTTCAACAGATAACAGAACCCACAACAAATACACCAGGGAAACAGTTACGTTGATGCTGAATTGAATTTCCTTCCAGCAAAACATCCTAACTTTGAAGCTTTGGGCAAGGCAAATACAGTAGTCTCAAAATTTATAATGCAACATTGAAAGAGTGAGACCAAATAACATCTGTTGGAAGCAGTAAAAACCCTAAAGCCATGATGTATAATAGTTAACAAATTTAAAAGAGTATCTATTTATTTAATTGCAATACTGATTGAAATGTCCTGCTGGTTTCAGTTGGAGAGAATCCCAGGGAATGCCCTGCCCTCACTGATTTTGTGTGTGGGAATAAGAATTGCATACAGTCTCAGTTCATCTGTGACTACAAACCAGACTGTGAAGACTTATCAGACGAAGCTGACTGCAGTAAGTATCTCTTTGTGTGTTAATCTAATCTTCAATTAAAATTATAACCTTAAATTCTGTAGCGTAGTTTAGGTGAGCTCATAAAGATGATTCACTTAGAAGATGACCACAAGCAGGTTGCCTTCTCCCCAGCTCGAAAGGTCTGACATTTTCACATCCTCAGAGATATTTGCTGCAAAAGTATTCAAGTGTGGTTTAGTTGCAAAAGTGTAACTAACTAAAACTAAAGGTTAAAAACTGGAAAAAAACCCCAACAACAAAGCCAAAACCAGCTTAAAGGTTAAAAAAAACACTTGAGGAATAAAATCAATGAGTTATAATAAAAATTAACTCTGAGAAAAAAAGTGTAAGCTTGTTTATCAATGTAAAAAAGGTTTTGAAAGGAAATATCAATGTTGAGTGGAAAAGCTAAGCAGGCAAACTTACGTACAATAACATTTAGGCATGATTCTGCCATTAAAAAGTGAATATTTAAAAATAAGTTTGTCTTTCAAATTAATTCTGCCTTTGTGATCTGAGTAGTGTGAGTAAAATTTCATTCATTGTTCTTGCTTCTACCTCAGAGCTCTGAAAATATTTTATTGTCATTTCTCTATTACAGAACAGTTGAAAAAAAATGAGCGTGTTTATCTTTGCCTAAGCCACAATTTTTCTGGCATTCTTTGCTGAGGCTGATTGAGATGGAAGGACACAGCTCGATTTAAAAATCTGGGTCAAGTTAATGGGCTTTCCAGTTCAGGCCTGAAACTCAGAAGCAGTAAAACATTGTGCCCTTGTTCCTGCTCCATATCTTTGTTTATTTGCAATTTTGGTCTGGACTGGAAATTTGGAGTAGGAAGATTAAGTAGTCCATATATGCAGCTCACTAATCATTCTAATTCTTAATCTTTGAGCTGGAGGGTCAAATTCTGCCATAATGCAGGTATGCTCAAAAGTAAACTTGATAGACTAGATGAATCCACACATCACTTTCATGTTCATCCTTTGTAAAAGTAAAAATACTTCATTGAAATAAGCCAATATTTTGTGATCCCTTGAAAATCAAGGGCCTTTTTCCTCCATGGGGTTGCTACATGCTCGACTGAACAGGATTACAAGAGTAATGACCCTTTATTGAATGATGCACATTGTGATGTTTTTACCAGGCTACAGACTTACTTACTAAATAAGATGCTAAAACGTCACTATAACAGATTTAACTTGGAGTTTCTCCCATTCATAACAGTAAATAGCAACTTTGAAGTATAAAAGCTGAAGATAGTGTCACTATTTCTGATCTCTGCCTCTTGTAGTACTTTGTGTTGCAGTGAACTTGGTGAATCATATTCATGGAAATGAATTCACACTGAAAAATAACTTAAAAACACCAGGTTTTTAAAAGTAGACTCCAAGACAGATTTTAAACCGCTAATCTGTATTTCTTGTATAAAGCATTAAACTTTTTCAGGAGTTAGGCAAAGTAAGTGCAGCAAAATACTCTGTGAACTCACCCTTATAACATTTTCCAGACCCAACAGATACACACTAAATTTGAATTACTGTCCAAAGTGAACTGTTCAGTAAAGATATTCAGAAAACTATGGAGACACTTGATTAATTCTCTAAATATTGTTAGAAAATATAGAAGCTTCCTTGGGGGAGGGTGGTGTTCTGTGTTTTCTGGAAGGACTCTTTTCTTAGTTAGATAATAGATTGGAACATTTCAGGCCATAAATTATCTTGAATCAGAGTAAAGCAACCCAGTCTTTACTATACTGAAGAAAAGCTTTTCCAAGGGGAGAAAAAAAAATAATTGCTGATATTCACTTAAAAAACCAGACTGAAATATCTTTTCATTGTAGATGGAAAGGCTGTAGATACATCAAAATATTTTCATCAATCTTTAGTCTGGCTGTCTCTACCGAAGTGTAATGCAGAGATACAATAATCTGGCATTCAGAATACTCAGATAAGCCTCAGGTATAATACTTTCCTGTCTGCTCTATTTTAGTTCCAACAAATGATACCTTATATTAAGATAAACACACTTTTTCCCTGAGCATATATCTCATAGATGAGCATAAACAACATTAAAGGGCACATAATGCCTTCTAGATATGGAAGTCTGTTTTTTTAAAATGAAAAGACAGCAGGAGCTGCTTAGTCAAAAAAGAAAGTATAACAGGCACAGAGAAATCCCTTCATAGCCTAAACTGTCCCATCACAAGTGGTTACAGCCACATTTGTCTGCAGTTTTCTCCTTTGCACTGAGATCAAGGTCTGAGCTTATTTCACATTCTACTACAGTTTTATACAAGTGTGACTCCAAAGAAGTAAATGGAGCATAATCTACTCAGCAGCAATTCCTGTATGCAGGATTTACAACAGGACCTGTATGAAATGAACTGCATCCACATAGGCTGATGGACTTTTCTTTAATAAACTCATGGAAATTACTTACTCTGTGTTTCATTCAGTCCAGTCAGGCAATCTTGCAAAATTTTGATTCTCTTTCAGTATGCTTCTGGAAGTACCGAGGTGAAAAAACCACACATGAAAGCAGTTTCAATTTTCATGAATTGCAGCCAACTATACACACAGATTTGATTAATAGCAAACCTCAGTGTTGATGAACCAACAAAGGAGTGCTTGAATTATTGAAATAAAAGCAATTTTCCAATAAATGGAGCAATCTTCATCTGCTGGCTTCTAAATAGGGTATGCTTACCCATAAAGAAAGCCACCCAGCAGGTGCAGATAGATCACATGACTTTGTCAACCCAGTAAGTACTATTCATAAATATTTATTAATAATTGCTTTCTGAATGCACCATCAAGATATTAGAGTAAAAAACCTGAAGTCAGGTATTCTATTAAAACTAGTATAATTCCTAAATGGATTGGTACTTTGACCTTGTTAGAGATGCACAAGAAAATGTTCTCTTTTCTTTAAACAGTGGGTTCCCTTTGCTCTACCTGTGTGTGAGGTTGTTTACTGTTGGAGTTAGGCCTTTATTAGGTCTACATGGTGTTTGTAATACCATGCCAATGCAGATGCTCACTGCATTTGACCAGCACTAGCAAAATCATAGCAGGATTGAGGTGGAAAGGCACCTCTGGACACCATCTAATTCAACCTCCTGTTTCAAACAACAATTCACTGCACAGGGCTCTACCACACAGGGTTTGAATACCTTAAAAAATGGAGACTCCAAAATTTATCTGGGCAACTTATATCAGTGTTTTACCAGTTAAAAAAAAGTTTTATTCTTAGCCCTAAAAATGCTTCCTCTATTTGTGCTTGCTGTCTCTTGTTCTGACACTGGGCACCACTGAGAAGAGTCAGTCTTTTTCTTCTTTAAACTGTCCCAGAACATGTCTATACACACTGAAAACACCCATTTGAGCATTCTCATCTCTAGTCTGAACAGTCCCAGCTCCCTCAGTCTGTGCTCAGGAGACACTTCAGTCCTTGCAGTACAGTAAGTACATTACAGGACAGTGCAAATTCTCCCCTTAGCATTCAGGATTTTGATCCAGTGAATAACCTATATTGGATAAAAATGATGCATATTTTAAGATATTTGTCTTATACATTTAACTAAGGTGACACTTTTTTTACAGAGAACAAAAGTCCACAGGGTTACAGTGTGTGTGGAGACCTTGGTGATAAGCAGTTTTAAGATAATGATATTTTTATAAAGAATGGCCTCAGTTTTTGTTTTAGCATCCAAGTAGAAAATAGGAAAAAACCAAGAGATTACTAGGAGATAATTAAATCTGTTATTTTTATATATATCCTTTCTACCTAGACAATGATAAATAAATAGATGTATTTTAATGTTGCAGAATACTTCTAGATCAAGGAATATAGTCTAAATCCTCAAACCCATTCTGAACAGTCACAGTCAGACCTGTATCTCAAATGCTTGGCTGATTGTGATGTTTATTTTGTAACATTTTTCCAAAGTTTCCTCACAGGTGCTGTCCGCACTCACACTCAGAAATTGTGTAGCTGCCTCTGCTTTGTATCTAAGGAAAAGGTGTTTTGGAGCCAACAGAAGAGATTGTGGTGCTGTTTGATTCTCTGTGGTGCTGTTTGTTTCATCTGTACCACACCATTTCTATCATTTTGTTGATTAATTACTCTTCCAAAGTAACCTGAAGCAGCAGAGGCAGAGTTAGAAATGGGCAATTTAACTCAGGTCTCCTGAATTTAGTCAATGAGTGTCCTAGGCACTGGAACATCTCTCTCATCATAAAGCTGCCATCAGACATAATATTCACAAGGCCAACATATGCTTATGAAAAATGCCACTGTGGAAGGGCCGTCCAGTTTTACTAGCTAATTGTCTGGAAATCATTCTTTCCATTTGCCTTGGACAAGAACTAAATTTGGTGAAGTCATTGGTTTGTCATGGGCATTTATCTGTAGTAAAGTTTATGCCTGCTCTTAGAGTGAAGAATGAGTTTTTCCTTTCCTCATTAGCTATGACATGCTGTTTATGTCCATGCAAGGAGTTTAGGGAATCACAGTGTTAGCCATACAGAATCCTTTCCATTTCCATTTTTAGTGTGCACACTATAGCACCTTTATGTAGAGCCAGCATGGCAATTTACTTTTTGCTGTATTTTCAGGTTACTATACGAGTATTCCTGGAAGCTGTAACTTTGAAACACAAGATCAAGAGTGGACGACTGTATGTGGATTAACACAAGACACTACTGATGATTTTGACTGGAATATCAGCAACAGTGCTGTCACAGGGCAAACAGATCCTCATACTGACCACACACCAGGTATTGACATGTGTACTACATCCCTTCTGGGAAAATAAAATATTAACTGAATTAAAAAAAAAAATCTTTCAAAAATTGTAGATTTGTGCCAAGATAACAGCACATCATTGTGATCAGCAGATTTGAACCATTCATGGGAATGGCTCAAAGCTGTGCCAGGAAAGGTTCAGACTCGACATCAGGAAGCATTTCTTTACCAATAGGGAGGCCAAACACTGGAACAGGCTTCCTAGAGGTGTTCAGTGCCCCCAGCCTTTCAGTGTATAGGAGGCATGTGGACGAGGCCCTTAACAACATGCTTTATCTTGGGCAACCCTGAGTTGATGACCCAGTTGGACTAGATGATCATTTTAGGTCTCTTCCAACTCTATATTCTCTTTACTCAACTCTAATAACAAATTTCAGCTACATAATGTCAGCTTCTGACATTAAAAGATGAATTCTCTGAAATCCTAACTGGCTATAGTAATACTCTTCTCCTTGTCAATATTTTAAATAATCCACTTTTACTGGAATGTGTTACCATTCTAATGAATTTTAGAAAAACATGCAGTCATATGCAGGATGAGGAGCAAAGTGTATGGGTATGTGGGAAATGCTTGAGGCTCTCACCTTGATTTAACTTTTGTGCTTGACATTGGCTTGTCAGAAATGTTGTTATAGGAGTTCTTCCCAAGATGTTTCTGACAAATTGCTGCCAAAATCCCTGTTGATTGTCAGGAGAAAGAAATATATTGATAGGCACTTACAGGAACCTGTGTTAGGTAGTAAGCATAATTATATATTGTATTACGTAATATTAAATAATATATTCTTTATATTATACAATATATCTGGTGGGACATTATTTCCATCACAAATGCACCAATCTCTATTTGAGAAGTAGTTAACTTTCTTTCCAGAAGCCTTAATGGTTAGAATCCCTATCTTAATTTCCATCTAATCAGCAAAGTATAGTTAGTACCAAAGAAGTACCAAAATTTTTACTGTTTTTATCTTGGATTTGTGAGAAGCATCATCTCCAAGTTTTGACTCCTATTTTTTTGATTTTATGTTTTCAAAATCAATAGAGACACCTTATCATGGGTGGCTGTAGCCACTTCTGTTCAACTTGTTTATCCTCCCTTTTCCTTTATTCTGCACCTGCTGCAGAACTGCTCACCTGATCATGAGGGAACAGCTTATCTACCACAAATCACAGTTTTGGCAGACATTCCTACTACTTTATGTTGCAGGCTGTAAATCTGGAAGTGCATTCCTCTTGGAAAGGGACAGAACAGACAAGGTAGAGGTAGAAACTATTGCAGCCGTTCCAGGCAAGCTGTTTCTTGCAAATAAGTAGTTTGACTTGCTTCCTTGCTGTTACTTTGATGCAATGTGATAACCAAACAACTACTAGCCCCTGGCTTTTTAGGGAGATTTTGTGTGTTTTTCTATTTCAGTTTCTGTCATTTAATTAGTTCTTTGTTTCTGTGAAATTAACCAGCAATTGTAGGAAAAACAAAGTTGATAAAAAGTGAAGCAAAAGGAAAACAAAATTAGAGCAAAGTGTTTACAAAATTATCCAGATTTTTAATTTACTTTTAAATTACCCAGGCAAGATATATTCACATTAGCTGCAGAGGAATTGCTTGTCAGAATTTCCAACAGTCTGCTGTTAGAAGTATCTGTCAGTCCATCAGGTTTAGGTTGGATATTAGGAGAAGGTTCTTCACCCAGAGGGTGATTGAGCACTGGAACAGCTCCCCAGGGGGGTGGTCACAGGACCAAACCTGACAGAGTTCAAGACATGTTTGGACGATGCTCTCAGGCGCATGGTGTGACTCTTGGGCTGTCCTGCGCATGGACAGGAGTTGGACTTTGGTGATCCTTGTGCTTGTCTTCCAAACCAGGTTATTCTATGATTCTGTTTAGCATAAGGGACATCTAGGACAAGAAACATCTTTTTATACTGAAAGAGGAGAGACTTACAATAGAAATTAGGAAATTAAAAAGAAATTCTTTACTCAGAAGGCAGTGAGACACTGGAAAAATTTGTGCAGAAGCTGTCGATGCCCCGTCCTTGGAAGTGTTCGAGGCCAGGCTGGTTGTGTTTTGAGAAGCCTATTGCAGTGGGTGGCATCCCTACCCATGGCATAGGGTTGGAACTAGATGATTTTTAAGAGCCCTTCCAACCCAAGCTATTCTGAAATTCTGTGAAATACACAAAGCATTATCACGGAAGATGTCCATACAACCATGGTATGGTATACATGTATGTGGTAAAAAGTAAAAAACCATTAAAATGCCTCGTATCAGTGTTTATAAAAATGCTTATAAACTAAAGTATAAACTAGTATGGGAAAACTCTAATTTTTTTTTTTTTTTTTTTAAGGTAAAGGACAGAGTTTTTTGTATGTCAACTCATCCACTCAGAGGGAAGGAAACAGAGCTAGGATAATTACCACTAAGTTCTTCCCAGCTAGTCTTGGGGTCTGTAGAGTTCGCTTCTGGTTCTGGATGTTTGCTTCTAGGCACACAGGAGTCTTAAAGGTAAAAGTCCTTCAACTATATTATGGCATAATAATACTTGCTTTAGTACTATTTGCATTTTTGTGTCTATGGTTACCAAAATCTCAGGAATTAATGTTAATTTTACTTCATCGCAATTACTGCAGTTACACCTATATACAAATCATCTTCTGACAGGATCAAGTGATAATTCTGCTTTAGTTTTAGTTCCACTTGAAGTCCTTTAACTGCATACGTAAGAATTAACACTGCACATTTGACTAGCATACTGAAACATAACCAATACCAGTTCTATGCAGAATTCACTCCAACATCAAGTAGAGGCAATTTCTAATGTTTACTGGTTTAAGTTAAACGTTTTAAAAATATTGATGTAACCATGCGTGAAAGGTGTTTTATTAAAACAATTGGAAATCAGGCATTTAACTGTATTAACAATTATAGCCCCAAACTTCCATGAAACTGTCATCTTGCTGTTCTCCAAACACCCTTAAAAAGTACACTTTTGGTTGTTCAGTAATCCAGTAACAGTCCAAGGAGGGATGTGACCCCTCGGCAAACTCACTTCATGTGACTCACTGAATAAGTGTGTTGCACACTTCCTTTTGAAGTGACCTGAGAAAGACTCCTATTTGTGAGTTTTTTTTAAATTTTGAAAACACAGATTATGTTAGTTTTCTAGTCAGTGACAGAATATAAATTAGTCTATGTTAAAAGTGAACAAGAATATTTTTGTAGTCTTGGATATTGAAATAAGTCAGGAAGTTTTTATCACTGTTTTCTGCACTGCAAAAGATTATCATAGCACTGTTCCATGGGATCATAGTGCAATTAGGCTGGAAGGGCCTCAGGTCCAACCTCCTGCTCCAAGCAGAGTCATCTACAAGACTATGCTGTGTGGCTCAGGAATTTACCCAGTCTTGAAAATGTCCATAAATGGAGACTACTCAATCTCTAGGGGCAACTTGTGCCACTGGTAAACTCTACGCCTCCTTCTCCTTCCATCCAGCCCAAGGATAATGTTACCCTTCATTCCACATTTTTTCTTTTCTCTTCTTTTTTTTAAGTAATATTTTCAGGATGGAGTTTGCATATAAATTTTATCTATAGCACCCAGTTTATTACTCTGAGTATTGCTGTAAATTTACTTATTGATTTTTTAAAAAAGCTGTATTTCATGAAGTTCATATAAGCAGCAGTAAAGAGCAAACATAAATTCCTTTTTTTTATCTGTTGAAAGCTGAAATACTGTGAGATTATCTATTATTAACTATCTGTTTAAATTCAAGTATCCTGAACCTTATAGCATGCAAGATTGATGATGAGTCCCTTTGAAGGAGCTTTTGAATGTTTTCAAGCATCATAGAACACTTAGCATTTGTGAATAAGATGTGTGTGGCCTATGTGTGAGTTAGTAGGCTGACAGCCAGAGCCTGCTTTTTAATAGTTTTTTTTTTCTTTTTAAGCAGACTAGTTTAATTTACTCTCATGGCCTCAATTTCATGAAGGATTGTCTGACTTCCACATACAAAGTTCCCTGTTTATGGCTTTGCTACATGTACTCTTTATGTAGAAATGTATTCACAACAGACTGAAGCATTCAGCTTCAGGAATATCATCCCATCACAGAATCAATTTACCTCTGTGGACATTTTGCTCTTTTCTATCAAACTAATAAGCTATTTCAATATCAACTGTTGCTCTTATTAAATCAAGAATATAAATTAACTGCAACCATTCAAGTGAAAAAGAAAAAAGCCTAAAAAGAACGAAGAAGAAAAGCAATAAAATCAACAGCCCAGAACTTCTAAAACAGCTCTGTGAAGATTTTTTTTTCCGTTTGCACTGCAGGTGAAAGAAGTCAAACTGTAATAGGAAGTTTGAAGAATGTGCCAGAATATAATAACATCAGTACAAAAGCTGATATAGTTCTTATCCAAAAGACAGCTATCTGGTCAAGTCTGAATTTGAAAAAAAAAAAAAGGACTGCAGATATAGGATATGCTGAGATGTGTGGTTAAAATGACATGCAAAGAAAGGGTAGAAGACAAGAACGAACATTGTAATGGTATAGGAAATAGACGTGGTAGAACTACACAAAATAATGTGAAGTTATGGGAACAATCCTATTCTTACTCAAAAAAGGAACTAGTCACTGAGGAAAGGGAAAAACGAACTAGAAATGTTTCTATTCTGTATTCACAATGCACATTTCAATTGCACAATTCCATTGTCATAAACTCTGTAATTTGTTCGTAGGGAAACCAAAAGTCTGGGCTATTATTATTTTCAGAAAAGACACAATGTTTACAGCAACTCTTGCAATAACAGAATGGATGCTATTTAAAAGAGATCTGAATACTCCTGCTTCCATCAATCATTAACCAGGAGGAGAAAAAAAATTGTTTTGTAATGATTAAGAACAAACCCACCAGCTTTCCTTAGAAGCATTTGGTAAGAGTCTTTGAAAGGGTAGTTTTCCAGCACTAAATACAAGCCTGGTCTAATATATCAATTAATATGCTCTGGACAAAAATACCTCTTAATACAAACAAATCTTGCTGCATTTTGTGGTTAATGTGAATTTTAAAAAAACCCCTCACATTTATCTTTACATTATTATGACTACTTTGTTGAATTTAATGGTGTAGGAGAGCAGTTTCAGCAAAAAATGAATGTGGTTTTCACATCTGTTTCATTCCAATGGAAATTCTATTGATCATCTGTCAGTTAGACTGAAACACTCAGTGTTTATTATGCTTCTCTGCCCATTTACCACAGGACAGTCTGTCATACTCATACAGTGGAGAATTAAAACTGAAATTAATTGCTAATGTGATAGTACAGCTAATATATCAGTTTTCTGCCTTGGTATTTGTTGATACCAACAGAACTGATTTATAATAAATTTTGGTATAAGACAGGTCAATTTTACTCAAAAAACCTAAATATTTTATTATTTCAAACTAGTGTTTAGACAAAACTTTTATTACTTCAAACAAAGGTTTAGAGGAATAAAGAGAAAAGAGGTAATGAATTTTTTAAGTGCTTCTCTATTGGGACAATGAAATATGATACACTTTTGTAATCTGATTTGTGGACTTAAAAGAAACAATTTCAGTCTGTCTCTGGTGGGACTTCAGTCCAAGGAAAACATGCAATGATAACTGCTGAGGAACGTGAAGAGCTCAAAGGCATGATCTTAAAGATGTAAAGCAGAAAACATAGCATCATTATTCACTGGAGTCAATGGAAATTTTCCTTAGCTGACACAAGTCTCTGGCGCCTAATGAAGTGAAAATACAGGTTCTCTTTCTCAAGATTTTCCTGTTTCCTCAGCCAGCAATTAAAGACTCTAAGTTGTCAATGGTGGGAGAATACATCTCTTATTATGCACCCTTTAGATGTGCTTTGGTTTCTTATTTATTTGGAAATTCAAGTGGAATGTAGTACCTTCCAGCATTCCAACTGCTAGATTCAGACAAGATCAGGAAGATAATGTATCATATTGAAAAGTCAGGATGAGGGTGCAGGATAGCCATGAGTTGTAACTGCTGATTAACAAATAGAAAATAGTTTTTATTTTATGACCTTGAAAAGTACTTTCCCTATCCTCAAAAATGAAACAGAAGCTGAAAAAAGAATTCAGAACTTTCTAAAACACAGGATATTCTGTAGAGAATTAGAACTAAGTCATGACTTTAAGGTGGTAAATAGGATTTTCTAAAGAATATTGTTCTCTGTGGATCAGCTAGATCAGTATTAGGCTGGAGAACAATCTTATCAGACTGATAAATACAGAGTTGTTCAATGGGATTTTGCTACAACTTGTTTGGTTGTTTTGAGGGTTTTGTGGTTTTGGGGTTATTTTTTGTTTGGTTGTTTTTTTGTTTGTTTGATTGTTTTTTTTGCTTGGTTGGTTTTTATTTGGTGGTTGCTTTTCTTCCATTACATACCATATAGTGGGATTCATCTTGCCTGCTTTTTTCTCTTGCATGTCTTGTTTTCACTACCAGACTAGCTTGTACACTTTAGATAGGATGCTGTGAAGGAAGGTGGTGCTGGAGGTATTAAGCCACACAGAGTTGTACCCTTTCAGGGCTTTAGAGAGATCTTATCCATGAAAATTTGCTCCACTTTTCATGTGCTACATATGTTTACACAGGCCAGCAAAAGTCTTGTATACACTTGAGGTACTTCCTGATCCAGAAGACGCTCAGGCACTGAGTGACATGGGTAGCCCCAGGAAAGAAGATGTTTCTTCACTTTCACTGGGCACAACTTCAGAGAGAATAAGACCTGTATCCTCTGCTAAAGGAATAGAGTCCTTGGGCTTCCCACTTTTCTGAACTCTCCTTTAATCTCATTTAACTTTGCATGCATCTTCAGTTATGTGTTATTCTTCTAGAAATTTCATCTAACTTTTTTAGAAGACTTTTAAGAACACAGACCCTTTCCTGTCATAGTTGTGGATTGAGAAAGGTTTGGAGAACTCAGGTATTCAGGAATACTTTGGCAAGTAGAGGGATTGAAGCATTACCCCATGAGGATACATGACAAATGAAGCAGAACTAGGAGTTCAGCAGAGATTTCCAGTGTACCAATTTAGAGGTTTAGTCTAAATTAAATCAGTTTCCTCAATTAGTTATGTGATTGTTATACACCAGGTTTAAACTTTAGTCAAACCTAACTGAGAACAGAGTGACATAAATTACCATAACATGTAATTAATCCATTAGTAATTACATATCTGCACACCTATGGTGGTGTCTGGTGCAGCTTACCGGCTATAGCTCTTTCACCGGACCGCATATGAAGGGTACAGCCTTGTACCTTTGATGTTTGCTGGGTCTGAACCTCAGGCTGAAACGTGTTTACAGCGTGGAAGAAGGAGGACTCTCACAGGGAAAGCAGATAGGTTTATTCAACCCCGAGACCCACGTGAAGAGTGAGGCTCCAGGGCTCAGGTTGCCCATTAAGCACCAGAGGCATCTCCCAGGCAAGGAGATGCTTACAACAAATTTCAGGGGCGAGGGGGAGTGACCAAGAACAGGGGACAATTGGCAGGGCCATCTATGAACAGAAAGAGGAGTGGGGAACTTCATACCTTGCTGAGTCACCCTGAAGCCTTACCAGAACTTTTCAGGCTTAGGGTGAAAATAGGGTGTGGATGGCAGTGTGATTGACAGGATCTATTTCAGGGAAAGACCACAGGGAACTGGGGATGGGGATGGTGTAGGGATAAACCATTACAAACAAATAACAAAAACATACAGAACTTTGGAAAACCCCAAATTGCACACTGCAACACACACCCTTTCTCTATGGTAAATGTAAGTTAAATTTCAAAGAAAAGAAAAACAAGGCATGTGAGATGACTTTGCATCTATGTGAACAGGAGCTGATGTCATCAAAATGTCACACTTAAGACCCAGTTTAACTTGCTACCATCCCAGACCCCCTGGCCAGTGACCATACAGCAGGATTCCTGGCATGTTCATTGTTTGTACTGAGCTGGAGCTGCAGGGTTGATCTGTATGTGCACAGAAGGGGTCCTTGCTGCATCTGAGACCAAACTTTGTAAGGACACAATGAAATTTCTCTGTACACATACAGACCTGTTCAAGCAATTATTGTGCCTTGAAACTTTTAGTATGAGAAACTTCTACTAACCTGACCAAAATAATTGGAAAAAAAATCTGGCTGTAAACAATGGGACAATCCTTAAGTATCCTGTAAGAAAGATACTAGTACTATCTTCAAATGTTTTGGACTCTTTCCACTTTCCCAATAGCTATTTGTGCAGCTGTGAGACTTAACCATGAGATATACTGAAAAGGATAGTACCTCAATATTTACCTTTCAAAAGTAAATATCACTGCTTATAGCTAAAACTATGCTAACATTGTTATATGCTGTAAAACTCCAGATCTTCAAGATTGTCCTACTTCATGACTGGTGAAATAGTGAATGGTTCCAGAGACACACACAGGTGCTTGACATTGTCCTAACTTCACATGAAGGGTTTTTCTAATTAAGAGTTTCAACTTATTAAGACCTCAGAGCCTGGTAATGTGAAAACACACAGTTTTTAATTATACTTTATCGGTTGAGCTATCTCTTTCTTCTCAGCACCTGTCCTTTTAGCCCTGCAAGAGAGGTGCTTTTAGGAAGACAACGACAGGATATTGCTGTTACACAGTCCAGTAAGCGAATATCAGGCTTGCGAAAATTTGGTCTGGATTTGAATTACTCTGTGTCAGTATTCTTTCTTGCTCCCTTACTCCAAAAATAAAATAACTGGCAAGAGTTTTCAGGCATCATAGATATTTTAATCAATACACCAAGTTCTACAAAGTATGTGGGTTTTAGGGTGCCATTTGGGTTTTTAGTTTATTTGTCCCACCATGTGGGCTGGGAGAATCAAAGGTATTGAACTATACAGATCATTAGCAGGGGTTCAAGTTCATAACTTTCATGGGCCTCAGGGTTTTTGTTCCATTATTAAATTGGGACATTCAGTTGGCAACATGAACCTGCAGGTCACTGGAAAATTAGTTCAAGAGAATTATGTTTCTGTAGAGGATATTGATTATAATATTCAGTCCCCTAAAGGAATAGTTTATTATCTGGAATGGTTAGAATATGCTTACTTTCTTTACTCCAGTTCTTTTTTTT